>WOGR01005999.1:0-13396 GCA_015342045.1 Leptinotarsa lineolata | reverse complement strand
CCGTTCTCCCCCAAGTACCAAATCTACCCGCTACCTCTCACACTATTACACGTTGCCAGTTCTAACATTTTTCCCGTACACTAACATACCGTCACAGTACGAAAGCCCTATATATCTCAGAATGCCAAGTAAAAGTGTGTGATTAGGGGTATCAAACGCCCTACTGAAATCTAACAAAATGAGTATAGTATTATACTGTCCTTGGTCGGTTGCTCTTTTCATCATTAACGTGTAGGAGAGCGGTTGAACAACTGTATCCTTTTCCGAACCTTGATTGAAAAGGTGGCAGTATATTGAATTTCGAAAAATGTGCTGTTAACTACTTCTACATCGCGCGCTCTAAGTTTTTTGACAGAGTAGTTAGGATACTGATAGCATGAAGATCTTTACATTCAAAATGGTTTGATTTTTTTGGCGCTCTACCTCAAGTTGCTGGAAAAACACCCTCAAGGAGTCAAGTGTTTATAATATGGGTGATATACTCAATTATATGTGGACAACAGAGTCTGATTAGCCTAATATTCAATTCATCATAACCAGCTGCATTCGTTTTTATATTTAACATAGTTTCGGTAACAAATAAATTATTTACTCCTTTAAAGTGGAATTCAGTATTGAGGAGACGGTTGTGTCTGTAAAAATTCTATAGTTCTTAAGGTGGCTCCAATTGTGGTGTTGAATTGATGAAAAAATCATTAATTTCTTCAGGCTTTTTCAGATCATCTGGAATATTCAATGATTTTCCAGTAACAACATTGGTTTGTTTTAGAGTTTCTCACATATCCTTGGAATCACTATTATTGAATTTGATTGCAAAAAATGCCTGCTTCTCTCGTTTGATGGCTTTATTCACGTAGTTCCGCATATCTTTATAGAGCTGATGATGAATTTCTGACTTCGTCCATTTAAACCTATGAGAGGCTTTGTCCGTAATAGATATCAATTTTTACAGTATCTGTAATCCAGGGCGCTCTGGGTCTACTTATCCTTGATCTTATGTGTGGTGCATGCCTATCGAATAAGTTTGTTAGATTATTGACAAAAAAAAAATTGTATCAATATTTTCTTGATAGAAAATTCTTAAGAGGTGGATATTATACAAATCTCCCTGAATGCCACTTTCATCAAAATATTTGGAATTCCTGTATGCATAAAATTTTTGGGTATGATGCCTACTATGTATTTTAAGTTTACAGGTAATCAGCGAATGATCTGATATTCCAGTGAAATTTTTGACCGCTTTCTCGAAAATGAGTTCTTCACGAGTTATTGTAAGATTCAACAGATTGGCACTAGTATCAGTGATTCTCGTGGGAGAGTCAATAATTTGATTCAGAGCAAATGGATCCAGAATTGGATTGAGTCTTTCGATTGCGCTGTCTTCATAATCAAGCATATTAAATGATAGGATCGTCTACAAGTATGACTTCATCAACTGTGGGGTACATAAGACTCAGAACATTTTTGAAGTCCTCCAAAAACAATGAGACATTTTGATTGGGAGCCTTATGTATTCTACCCAGTGCATACATTTCCCCTTAACTTAATTTCTTACCCAAAGTTGTTTAAATGATTCATCTGTGCACTGAAGTAACTGACTATAAAGTTGACTTTGAATGTAAATCAATGAACCCTCCCCCTAGATCGTCTATCAGCCCTATATATTCTGAAACCATCTATCTTCAGTAGATCATTGCCAATATTATCATTCAACCATGATTCACAAACCATAAAGATATCAAAATTATTTTCTTCTATCAAGTTCTTCACATCTTGTAAGGAAGGCATTGAAGATCTGACATTCAAGCATCCGATAACTAGGTTGTCCATTTCAGTATATTCATGTTAAAAACAATTACAGCAAAAACTGCTAGCTCAAAGTTGAAGAAAACGAATTTTTATCTTGGTATAAATTGAAGTAAAAAAAGAGTGGGCATGTCACAATTGCACCAAATGCTGCAAAATTGATCTAGTAAATAATTGCTGAGAGATAGTATGTAAAATAGAATATAATAGTATTATGCTGATAATGACTGAATAGGAATTGAAAACATCCTCAGCTCAGTTTACATTAATGATGGCTTCTTCATTATTGAATTTCGAGAAGATACATCTCGTATATTTTCAGCCAATGATCTTTCTTCCCAAAAATTAATCTCTCAGAAAAATATACTCATCACGATTGAAATAACGATCTTTCACGATAGTGAGTCGAACGGATTTTCATTTTTTTTCAGTTATTGTTGACATATGTTGGAATTAGTCTTTGTATATGTGATGATATTTTTCAGTAACTTGTTTATTCGGTTTTTCAACTGAAATAGACGATTTCGAAAAAAATCTATTGAATTCAGAATGCGTGAACATTGGTTGTCCTATACGAATTCACTGATTTTAAATACAAACATTTTGAGTGGTTTTATAGTAATTTCGAATATCTTTCCTTATATTTGGCCGTATTATTGTAAGGATGGGGTGTAATTTTCTCAGAAATTGAAAATTTTCATTATATCAGTGTTGGTTTCTTTTGGTCATTTGAACACTCAGTACTGATTTGTGGTGTGCTTTCCGTAATGCCTAATCAATAACAGCTCCAGGATTGATCAATGTGTTTGGTATCTTTCAAACCAATTATTTGTTTTTAAACATCAAACATCAGAAATGTGTTTGTTGCATATCAAATTATCTTTCATGAAGCAGGACAAAACTCTGAATGAAATAACAAAATTTGAAGGAATCTGGTGGAAATCTGATCATACACAGTATGAACATTGGGAATGATGGCCAGAAAAAACCTGTTATTCCCCCTCCCCTAAAGCAGATCATACATCAAACAATTTCAAGCCAGATAATTAAATCATAAATTTCGCGAATTTCGGAGAAAATTGAACGAGTAAAACAGGAAAATTGTTAAAAAAGCTAACAGACATCTCTTTGAGTTTAAAAAAAAAATCACCTCAGAGGAAATCCTGAACAACAGGAAAGAAAGACAATGAAAACATCATCGTTTTTTGCGGATTGAAGCATTTGGTGAAGAATTTGCCAACTGTGAATTGAAGTGCTATTTGTTTCTAGTTTAAAAAAGGAAGGAACATTGATGAATATCAGAACACTCGAGAGAAACGGATATATGGGTATATCTGTGAATAACGATTGATACATCAAATTTTAAGGACACATCTACATCTCGCTAAAAAACAAAAAATGTTTCATCAAAAATAATAGGTTATATGTGGAAAAGATGATATATACTATAGAGGGTTCAGAAGGAACTGAGAAGTTGAAGAAAAGCCTAAAACGAACAGTGCTCCTGAAAGACTCCTCTCCATTCGTCTCAAAGTAACTATACAAAATTCCCAAATTTTTTGAAAAACGTTTTCTACTTCAAAAAAAAACGAATGTTCTCATCAGGTTCTTTTTCAACTTCTGGAGCTGTAGGTGCCCCAAATAAACATCGCCTCGAAGAAATGTTTGAGAAGACAGACTTTCAATATATAAAAAAAAGAGAAATTATCAGTCATGTACCTGTAAATCAACACGACATTCACTACCAAACTACCCAATAACTTTCATACGTTGAATTTCTCAAATTTAAATTTCGATCCATTTCCTATAATATAATACTTCATGCACTGATCAGATTGAATATCCTAAACTGATGAATTCATTAACATCGAAGGAAGGAGAGTAGAAATGAGGGGAAGGATCTGAGTCACATCCTCTGCTAGACATTTATCCGATAGGATGACTAGTAACCTGTAGTCAGCGAACTGAATAATTGAATCAATTAACTTCTACAGATCGAAATGAATGTACCATTGCCAAAACTAGAAACTCCTATATTTGGAGACGATGGTTACTGATTATCATTGTACAATTATTTTAAAATGCTGAATGCATGAACATAATGAAACAGTTGAAGGCTGGGCAGCGTTTTCGAGTTTTAGAGCTCTGTTTACTCAATTGGAATGAACATACATCGGTGCTCATATTATACATAAATCCTCCGTTTGGATTTTGGAATGAAGTTTCATGAGTTTATGTCATAATTTCGTTATTCTGTGAATAATCTCAACATCAACTCCGAATTCAACGTATCAAAATTCATTCCCTTCCATGATTTCGACAATTTTGAGTATAATAGTTTGGAAATCACTGTACACAAGTCATTTGATTTGCGAAATTTGGAAGATTAGGAATTTGCATATATCTTAACCGATTGAACTTGAGGCAGAGAATACAATCCTTCATTATTAATTTCATGTGTTTTGAGCATTGTAAGATAATTCATTTTCATGATTACTTCCATTTCGGAAACCCATAAATTCAGCCAGGAATTAACATTTCTCATAAAGTTTGGTGAAAATGAATATTGGCATTGTCATCAAATTTGAATTTACTTCTACTTATGATAGATACAAAAAATAATCCACTTCCCCTCATTTATTTTCTTCCTAATCAATAGAAGGAAGGAATTGCATATGTAATATTTTGCATTCATCGATATTGCGCATTTGGTCCCTGGTATTATTCAGTTACTTGCAGTGAAAGTTTCAGCAGTCAATTGAGCTCTTGCTGAGTTTTGTGATTATTCCATAAGATGCTACATTATTCGGATAGATGAGATTTTGGAAAAAATCACCTCTCTGGCTCTGTCACCATTCAAGAAAAATCCCAATTTTACCGTTATCAACTATTACATATTATGGCAAATGGAACTCAACTAATACAAAAAGTTTGTATAGTAATGGAATTCCGGTTGTGTTCATGTTTATTCTGGTTTTCTTTCAGACATTTTGGAAATGTAATTTTCAACTTCACGAGTAACAATCAAAATTATTCATTCAATTTCTGATTGTTATTTTTTGTTGTTACGAACAGAAGAGGTTTGTTCAGGAAATTTCATGCGGAAAATTCAGTTATTTTCTGTTGTATCTCCCATGATGATGCTCAAACAAACTTCAAAGATTGCTGATAGTCTCAAGAAAATAAATACTTGATGGACATTGGATGCGTCGTTGTTCTTTTGTCCAATACTATAGGAGTTCACTTCTGAATAACCTGTATCCCTACCATATTTTATTTGAAAAGAGGCCTATACAAGTTTTGATTCCTTTCCACACTCTTGTAATTGCTTGAAATTTGGTTGTCCAGATTCAATTTGTGTCCCTGTCTTAGGTTAGTTTCTATAGTTTTGTTTTCCCAACGGAAGTGGTTAGTAGAAGTGTAATTATCTGTACCTACAGTATGGGCAACTATCGTCTTCTCTGACTTCTATCTTTTTTACGTAGATCTGAATAGTCTACATTTTTATGATTATACGACTTATATTCGAAAGTTCAGTATCAGCTGTTTCGTTCATCAAAATAGTTTTGATTGTTTAGGTACAGGCAACACCTTATTTCGCCCGTTTGTTCTACTTCAGCTTGGGAAACATTTTCCATCTTCTACCCGCTCCTTAATCGGTGATCATTTGAAAATGATGTGAAGTAAAGCAAAGTAGAGTAATAATATGGTTGGTATGATATGATAATGATATGGCAGTTATGATGAACTTTCACTAATCCTTCAAGTATCTCTCTCTACAGTCCTTCATTTTTTTACTTTCAGAGTAACATTACAGTCTATTGCTGTATGCTGTAGGATTGGAAGAATATCTGAATATATTATTTTCTCCTGAATTTCAGACCTACGTATGCTTGATTATAAACGCAAAATCAAAGCAACTTTTTTCTTTGATAGTATCACAACTTTCCACAGTTTCTAATCTGACTTCCTTAAAGCACCGTTTGCACGTAGAGTCGAATAAAATTTACGTTTCAATAATGAGCTGAATCATAAATGTATTTTATATCATACGAAAAAATTAACAATGTCATTTATCTAGTACGCAGATTCGTGGAATCTCTCTTTTCCTAACTAGTGTACATCATCTGATTCGATCTTTAAAAAATATTACATGATATTTATTGAGTATTGGGTCTTTTTTGGAATTTTCCTATAGCTCAGCTTCATGTGGCTATGTTGAATTCATTTTCAACATTGGCCGCGATGAGAAGATACCATCTAACATTTACCGTCTCGACACCGGTGGAACAGTAGCCGGTTGTTTGACATGGGTAATTTGTTCCACTCACTTAATCGACCGCTGTGTGAATCAGTGATTTCAACTGCAGGAAATAAAGTACTGATTTTGAGAGACCTTAACAGCAGCAGGCGTGAGTGGAACTGCCACAATCGACCTAACATCAACGGGAGAACTCTGTGGGTGTACTCCTTGAACAACAACATCTACATTCAATATCCGGAGGAGCCGGCACATCCATGGAATGGTTCGTCACCCACTACGATCGACCTTGTCTTAAATGATAACGTGAGAAACCTAAGCGCACTGGTGCTCTTTAGTCTCATTCGAGCCAACCCCAATAAGAGGAAAGGAAAGTATGACTATAAGAGCACCGACTGAGGGAAGTTCAGATCGTTTGTGAACAGTTTGACTATGATACAAAGCATCATATCGAGAGATGATCCCGATATGATCTGTGAGCAGTTCGTCAAAAATATTAAAAAATTCCGAGATAGGTCGACAAGGAAGGCAGTGGTAAAAAGACACCAAGATATCCTCCCACTAGATATTGTTGAACCCATCAAGTAGAAAAACATATAGCGAAAAATGTGGCAGCGAACACGGGAGCCCCCGATACAAAGATCACATGATCACGTGCTGAGATTTGCGGTGAAGGTCAATGAAGGCATCTCCGAGTTCACTAAAAAAAGGTCGCAGGGTACGCTCAAGAGTCTTAGTGTTCATGATCATCCTGTGTGGAGGATGGCTAAGAAGTTAAACAACCGCTTCGAGGCCATACCTTCTATACTGAAGGATCAAGAACACTCGGTGACGGACTCTTAAAAGGCTCGGTTGTTCGGGGAGTATTTTGTCGGAGCCCACCGTGTGAAATCGGACGACATGAGAATAACACCAGGGTCATCAACATGTCAAGAGCAGATCAGACCCTAGTAGAGTGGCTTATTACCTACGATGAGATTGTAGAAACCATTAAACGTTTGAGAAAAAACAAGACCCCGGGGCTTGATGAAATCGAGGAGATCTCATCCTGCAATTCACCCCGTGAGGGTCTTATGCAGTTAGTGTATATTGCCAACGCAATAGTTGATCATCAACATTACTCAAGTTGTGTAAAGCGTGCGGAACTGGTGCCCATCCACAAGGCCAGTACAATTAGATACCTGATTGATAGCTATCACCCGATCTCGCTGCTCATTTGGTCGCGAATATCGTCAATGAAGTACTGCTAAGTAAACTTCTTCGCCTAGTGGGGAAGATGAAACTTGTCACGATCGAGCAAATCGGGTTCCGATGAGGTAGAAATACGATCTCTCAACTAATCCGAGCTGTTCACGAGATAAAGAAATTCATCAGACAGTTATGGCTCTGCTAGATATTCAAAAAGACTCTGAGAAGTTGTGGACAGGATAGTTTGTCGACAAAATGTGGTCCGCAGGCATGATTTTATTCGTGATTAGGATTTTTGAAACCTACCAGATCAAAAACTATTCATGTGAGAGTGGACCAAACCACATCTGCACATTGCCCGATTGAAGCAGGTGTCTCGCAGGGGTTCTGCTTATCGCCGCACCTGATCATGATCGTTGTAGAAGTTCAAAGTAGCATCTCGTAAAAAATTTGCTCGAACCGTAAATGAAACATATGGTAAAAATTTATTATTGTGTGCCATATTATGAATCAAACACTGTCAATTCATCAATCTTGAGAACCGCTTTATGTGATATGGGTATAGAAGGTTTTTTAGAATTATCCATACGGCCATTGTGCAATCTTCCTGGTAAGATTTTCCATCGCATCAAGTGTAACTTCTTCTAGTTCAAGCTTTGTTATATTTTCTGATTTTCCACCACCTGTATTTTTATGAAAACTCCCAGTTTCAAATAGTCTTGCATGTAGCGTTCTAAATATTCAAGCACTTGAAATTGCTCTGTTAAGATATCTGTCCTAGGAAATTCTCCGTGCTCCTTCCGCATTTCCATTTGTTGATCCATAATTGAAGTACATGTCAGCCATATCAGCATCAGTTGAATTATTCATGATGGAATCACTGCTGATAGACAAAACTAACTTTTAATGATATGAAAACACTATCACTGTCAGCTGTTCTCCAAAGCAGGTGTTCATGAAAACGAAGCTAGATATGAAGAAAACATAAGCGACAGAAAAGTTTTTCTCTCAGTTGCTTATTTTAAAAAAATGAAAAACTACAAAAAGTCACTGGTATACTTTTTTTACCCAATATTTTCAGCTGTGGTGCCCACTGAGACTCCCCTGGACCTAATAATTTCAATATAGTCAGAAGTAAATAAGCGGCTTATTACTTTAAATAAATCTACCAAATTTCAACCCAATCGGTGTAAGGATATTTATGATATTTTATAAAAACCATTTTTTCTTTAATTCAATGCCCTGTATCTCAGAAACGAAGCAACTCCAGACATATGTTCACGGAAACTTTTTTTCTTGAAACGACATAATAAATCAACTTCTGAAGTTTCGTACAGTAGCTATAAAAAACTCATTATTATATGTGACTATCATTTCGCATAAGTTATTCTTGAAATATTGATATATGCCATTGTCGACTTTTATGTAGCTCTATAAAAAACAATATAATAGTGAATCATTTTGTTATGTTTCGAAGAAATCAGACAACATTTCAACGGAATAATATGGTGCTATTTCAACGAATTCGTAGAAAACATTATTGAATCATGCACATAAACCATCTTTGTGAATTATTCCGTCCATTGGTGAAAACCGTATGAAAATTCGTTCGAAAGTGTTTGGGTTTATAGCGTCCAGACAGATAGAGAGAGAGACAGTCCGTCGGGATTTTATTTTAAAATATGTATTGAATCGAAAAAGTGATATTCTGTATTCCATTCATTCAATATTTTTACAAATTCATCGCAGATGAATCGCATGTTGCTAACATAGTCAAATCGATATAATAAATGGCAAAACGAAAGCAAATTGAGAAAATACTCCATTCTTCAAATAAGCATATATGTCGTCTCGAACCCTTGTCACATATTATCGACACCCATTTCTTGTCGCGACTGATTTTGAAAAGTGGAAAAAGTAACATTCCCGTTTCAATAGAAAATTCTTTGTCATTTTCATTGTTGAGTTGTATGTTCGATTTAGTGGAATATTATCACTGCCAAATATTGATGAACATAATAGCCCTTGATGCAGCTTGCATTAGAATAAGTCATTTCATACCGACTGAAAATCATACCAATGATACGTTTTCCTCTAACACTTGAGAACTGTAAATGACAGCTACTCCAGTAGTGTGGATAAAAACAATGTGTGTGAGTTGTTGAGGAAAATTACGGTTCAAGTAATTTCATAGCGTGATTTTTTAGGTTACCTCAAGTGAAAAATGATCAGCTGAAGAGAAAAAAAGTATGCGTTAGTAACTTGTATGAACTATAGCAAAAACTTTAAGATCTCAAAGCATTTCATTGTTTTTGAAATTCATGCTGCTGATTTTCTGTGTTTGGAAAAGTGAAAAAAAACGTCAGACGCATTTTTACCATTTTTTTCAATATAGTAGAAACCTCATTTTATTTTATTCTTCGATTTTTCGCCTCTCGAAAACCTAATGAAATATCATTTTCATACGAGTTCACGATGGAAACTCGATTTTTTTTAAATTTTTACATTCATGCTTCATTTCAACTTCCATAATCTTATAACAAGAAAATTTATTATTCGATTCCAGTGGCGCATTTGCTTTTGCAGCTGCAGAAGAACCCGGAAAATCCTGCAGTACCACATTATCTGAAGATCTTGATATGCCAATGTCCTTTCTTTCATAGAACATAATGTAGGGTATCTCAAAAGGCTCCAATGAATTCAAAACATCACCAGAAAATTTTGTGACATGACTATCATCAAACTTAAGCCAGTCCGTTTCATCCTGGACCCACAGGAACAATAAACAATGACTGCATTATTATAGTGATCTGCTAGATTGAAGTGTGAATATCTGTCTAACTTTCGTAAGATTTTTGTGCTCCTGTCTGAGATTGGATCATGTTGGAAGTATTATTATTAGATAGTCTGGTGCCTCAGCTGTACTTGTCTAATTATAGACAGTTAGTTTTGTGTAAATTTGGCAGTTGATCATCATTCGTTAAAAGTTCTATTCTCAGATGATTTAACAACAAACTTTGCACTGACTGGTTATCAGTCATAGTAGAAAACGCTAGTTGAAGTTTCAGAAAGTCATATATGTTTTTTCTAACTCTTGAATATGTACTACAAACTAAATCAGTGAGGATTTTTCCAGCAAAAGATCTACGAACACAAGACGAGATGGACTGTACGGAATCATTCGATTCAGAGCGGTCAGGAGTATTGAATCTGCTATTTTTCTGTTCACGAAGATTATTCAACAAGAACCTCAAGAATTTGGAACAATCCTCTTGTTGTCCTGAAGAGTATCCAGTGAACTTCAAAGACTCTAGAAAATCGGTTGGTGGGAAAGATGATACATTCTTACGAAACTGCAGCTGCATGTACAGGCGATTGAGCTCAATTTTTTTTAGAATATTCAGTTTTACCTCTCTGGAGAATCGAAGGAATTTGTTTTTTGGCTCTTACCTCTATCTCCACTCGTGAGAATCAGAGTTAACAAAGATATCTATATTTCTGAACCCCTGAAAAAATTTAATGATATTCAATATCATAAGCCACTTTTTGTCGAAATGAAGTTGTACGTGATGATTGGTGCTCAACATCTCAAAAGTCGAAAAATAAGGAAAAAAATTCTGAATCATTCTAAACTGTATTTTCGAATAGAAAAATATTCAAAAAACATACTTTTGCTCTTGACGTGAATGAAAAAAATGACTCATGACTATTAACTTCAGAGAGGTGAGAATTTTGAAAAAAAAATGAGGTTCATAATTTTTTTCCAAAGTGCGTGAAACTTGAAACTCTCAAATAGTCAATAGAATAATTGATGTAAAAAATACTTTTTGAAAATTTTTATCCAATTTTGAGATATTTGTGTTTGAGTAATTATATTTTTCAAATATGAATTTGTCGCCAAATATATCCGAATATTTTCCCTTTATAAAATCAGTTGACTGATGCCTGAGATACGTTTTTTTTTCAAAAATGTCGTAAAACCCGTAATTCGTTTCCTGACTACTCGGATCATGAATGTTTTGTGTTCAAGCTCAAGTTTCAACATTATCAGTGTCTTCGCGTTATTGCTACAGAAAATTATACTGAAATAATTTCCAAATGAAGACCTGCTTGAACGATGAAATCTAAAGTGGATTCAAGTGTTGATCAAAACAATTATTGCTCCCAAACTCTGCAACACTCTTCTCGATGCGGGTTTCACCAACAAAGTTGGCATCATCAGATAAGAAGATGATTTCACTGACTTCTCTACTCACTAACTTATCCACTACCCTGAATATAAGATTGATTATCATTGTGAGACGATGAGTCTTCACTGCGTATCTTCTGATCTCTGCTAGGAACAATACGTTCCATTTGGAGTGAAACTTTTAGCAGATGTATGAATCTGTTTATACCCTTCAGAATAATATAATAATATAACTTAGAGTTATTATGAAAGAGTACCATGAAAGAAGCAAAGAACACTGAACTAATATACGTTAAATATATATGCACCCCTTTTTCTTCCCATGATTTAAGTTGAACTCGACATTCGGCACAGAAGTTTTTCTTACAAATCCCTCTGCATCACGTTCGGATACGATAACTGGTTATCCGAAGTTATACGAAAAACGGCGTTTCTTTATTCACATTTTCGTTCTGTGATAATAAAAGTTGGAAGGTGCTGATTTTAAGGTATTTCGTTGAATGATGCCATGACATGAAATAGTTCAATAGGTCAACACAACGATCTCATACGTGTGGAAATGTGAAGCAATTTTCATGAAAACTTATCAGATATCATATTGGAATTCGAACTCTATCGCGACGATTTATTATCGACGAAAACATTATTATGGAAACAAGAAACTTTTAAATTCTGCTTTCGATTTTATAGGATCAACTGAATGAAAATGAAGAAAAGTATCATCTTTTCGTGAACAACTTTTATATTTCATTAGATAGGCTAAGAAAATATTTTACGTGTTGACTAATGAATTTAGGATGTCAGGAACGAAAATGGATTCTGATAAGAAGGTCATATTTGAAAAAACAGTATTGAAGATAGCATTTGAAAAAAAAATGTCACGTGAAGTTATTTTGTCTGTATATATCGAACTTCAAAAATCTTCCAATATTTTTGAAAGTGATAAATCATTTGGATTTGATGTAGACTATTTTTGAGCTTTCAACTGAAAGCCAGGCTACAATTGAAGCTCTGAAGAACCCAAAAAGTGACATCGAGACTAGTCTGGAAACTGGAAAAACTGAAGGGCAGGAATAGATTGACTTTATACTGGGCGCCAGGTCACTCTGGCATATCGCTGGCAACGAAAGAACTGATGAGTGGACAGTGTACAAAACCACGGTGAAAATCTCATAATAAAGTGTTATTTGGATACGCTATGCATTTTCTACAAGTATAACCCAATTCCATCACATATGAGAGAATTGGGTGTTATTGTAATGAAATTCAATAAACCCCAATAACAGCGAAAGTTCTTTATCCATACGTAATGCATACACACAAACATAATATATTCTATTCGAAAACCAGATGATGAAAGTAAAACACAGCGTTTTTTCAAATATATGGAGAGAATTTAATGTAAATTGAATCAATAAAATAATAGCGAAAGCTTTTTTCCACTTTACACATGCACGTATGTTATTTATTTCTGAGAAGAAGATATCCTTTTTTGATAGTGACTGAGTGATTATTATTTTCAAGATCCATGTTTGAGTCGTCTCGAATTGTTCCACATATGTTTTATTCACATCATCTCATCCAATTATTCCATAGCATAGATGAGTTTGAATGTCTTGGAGGGTAGAAGTCAGATGGATGCCATATACACTGACTTTTCCAAGGCATTTGACAGAAAAAAATCACAATATTCTATTGAAGAAGATCGAAATTTTGGTTTTACAGAACATTTGGTGAATTGGTTTGGTAGTTTTTTGGCTGGTTGTTCACAGCAGGTTGAAATTGGAGGATGCAAATCGAGTGATACATTGATAATATCTAGAGTGCCAGAAGGGTCACATTGTTCACCCCTGTTATTCAATATTTTCGTGAATGACATAGGATACTCTTTTGAGAACAGTGAATTTTTGATGTTTGCGGATAACCTGAAGCTTTTTAGACCGATAAAGTCA
>WOGR01005998.1:0-10973 GCA_015342045.1 Leptinotarsa lineolata | reverse complement strand
TGCATAGGAGTTTGTGTGTGTGTAAGTGAGAGGGGTCGGTGTGTCATGTGAGTGTGAGAGAGATGGAGATTGCATCGAACTGATCCATTTCAGAGATAAAGGCAGCGCAGTTCGGTGTTGTCGGTTGTAAAATAAAACATTGTTTATGGATGCGTTGAGGCCTTGCCGTTTTTTGCATGAAAATGACGTCGACGGTGGTGTATGTTTGAGAGAGAAGAAGATGGCCACGCCATCTGTGTTTGTTTCCTTCGTCAACACCTGAATAAACACCTTCATCGCACATTGAAACGTTAGACCTTCATCGATGTTGGGGAGATCGCACGTTGAAACGTTAGGCCCTCTCTCGTTACCGTCATTTTCATGCAACGGCAATGCCTCATCGCACCCATAAACATTGTTTTATTTTACAACCGGCAACACCGAACTGCGCTACCCCGTTATCTCTGAAATGGATCAGTTCGATGCCATCTTCATCTCTCTCACACACACACCACCCTCGACGTCATTTTCATGCAAAAAAACGGCAACGCCTCATCGCACCCATAAACAATGTTTTATTTTACAACCGACAACACCGAACTGCGCTGCCTTTATCTCTGAAACGGATCAGTTCGATGCAATCTCCATCTTTCTCACACTCACATGACACACCGACCCCTCTCACTTACACACACACACACAAAAACTCCTATGCATAAATAAATTTGAGGTTATGTACAAAAATTGGGCCAGGCCCCTCGTTGTATTTCTACTGCTGTTGTCAAATTTATATGGGTATCATTTTTTCATTCTAAATCTACCATCCATAATTTGAAAGAGTGCTGAATTGACAAGATCTACCTATTTCCGGATTTTGCGCAATGCGCAGATTTGAATTATAAAAAAGAAAGGGGAATTTGTTATATTTTTGATATCACACTCAGACTTGACGTATCAAAATCAGAAAACAACTACTGATAAGTGTCAGTCCATAAACCTATTGTGTAGGTGAGATGAGACTGGCCTTAACGAATTGTTCTTTTTGATAATTTGATTTAAAGCCAGCCCACTTACTATAGGAACGAAAGATTTTTGTCTTTATGCGAGGTCTTGGGCCATGTGGATATGCACTTGATTAGTACATCGACAGGCAGATGGGGCGACGTTGTTGGACGTTCGCTTCTGCTTAGTTCGAGGAATGATATTCTGGACGGAATTCGATTTTTAATTATTGAAAATCATCGACTTTGGGTTGATGATAGACACTACCTTGCACTGACGAGTGCGCAAACAACCCCAAACCGGTCTGCAAGTGTGTTCCAATAATTGAAAATCCGGATTCCGGAAGTTGTATCGCCAATTGCATATGCAGGAATTACTTCTGTGAAGAATCCTGCACTGACACCTATCGGATATAATCCAACGCCCTTCGTGCTATCAGCCAGGGGAGTAGTTGTTTTCTGATAGGTGTCAGTTCATGAACCTACTGTGTAGGTGAGATAAGACTGGCCTGAACGAATTGTTCATTTAGATAATTGCATCATTATATGTTTTAAATCGCAACTGTAACGTTATTGTCCATTGCTTCCTAATTGAGCGTAATTGGAGGTGATAGCAAGTGTAACGTGTGATCATTATAAGCATAAAAAAGATTTTTGTAACAGTTAGTTCAATAATTGTTATTTTTGATACTAATAGCATAATGAGAAATTGTGTAATTGTCAAAAAAGCATCATCTACATGTTGAAGATAGAAGAGTGAGCTTTGAAACAATAATCTCTATCTCAGAAAGGAGAGCCATTAAAACGGTCACACCAAGTGGCTATTCTGAATGAAATCTTCAAGTCTACTACTTATAATATTAAAAAATCTTTATCTGTGCAATAATTTTTTTATATTTTCAGATGAGTGGTCTTTAGGGGAACATATGAAAAACCACAGTGGACAACCAAAATATTTTTGCAACATATGCAGGAAGGTTTGTGATACTTCTGATGAATTGGACAAACATCTCATTGACCACACATTTGTGAATAACAAAAATGAGTTGGCTGTCGAACGCAAACAGGACTTCACATGTAATGTAATTGATTCATTAATTCTTAAATTGTCAGTGTAAGATTTGCTGTTGCAGCTGTGTGATGGACACTTCAGCAACTCAAAATATTTGAAGAGGCACCTAAAGGAACTTCATTTTATCGATACAGGTTCAATTTTAGACTCTGACAAAAAGTTTGGCTGTAATCTGTGCGGAAAAAGGTATTCATTCAAATTATCAACAAGTTTTATACACAATGAAATAATAATAATAGTAATCTTTAATGCACAAAAAAAATTATATGAATTGAAAAAATTATTTTTTGCGAGAGAAATCAGTTTTTCATGTACTTATCTCACTTGAAATTCTCATCACAGTCTGAAAAAAATTAAAATTGTAAAGGATAACTTTATTATACAGGTGGAGAAAGAGCAAACTTTTATTTCGATAAGTTACTGTGTAAATTCAATTTGTTTTTCACCAAGAAAAATAGTTGATCTAGGTTCAAAATTCTACATTACTTATGGGGTATACTTTAGGTAATAAGTTATCAAGACATAAAAAATAAAGATTTATCGATCTGCAAACTCAACTTTATCGAATATAAATTTTAATAACGATTCACAAGCAGATCATTTCTCCCCAAATAACAATCCGAAGTAGAAAAAGTATTGGTGGATAATACTTTCGTTATGAGGAAGCATTTTAATGTGGGATGGGAAGTCTAAAGGTTTAATTGCTATTACAAGTAGCTTAAAAAGTAGAAGCAAAGTTGAACTTTGATTTATGTTTATAAATAAGGCAAACCGTCTTTAGGATAAATAGTGCGATGACTGTTAGAATTTTATTGGCAGTGAACAAGTTCCTGCACGATTCTCTGGGTTTGACTTTACAGAGACATCTTAGTGCCCTTTTTATTAATATCAATACAGAAGAGAGAAGGGATGAGTTGCATGCTCCCCAAAAAGGTATTCCATAACGTAGTCGAGATTCAATAAGTGCATGGTAAACGGTCTTTGTGTTATGGAAACCCAACTCATTTGAAACCACTCTAACTGCATAACATCCGGAGGAAATCTTACTCTTCAGTTGTTTAAGGTGTTCATCAAATTTCAGCCTATTATCAATGAATACACTGAGAAATTTTGTGTTTAATTTATTTTGTAATATGGCATCATCTATTGAAATTTCATCGGGCGAACATTTAAATGATATTATATTCGTTTTGGATGTATTCAGAGAGAGAGAGTAAATTTGCATCGCACCAGCTCTTCACCTTCTTCAAGTCGGATGATATTATTTTATTTAGCTCCACTACTATATACATCGGCTGAGCGTAAAATATGAGATAGAGATCTTTACCCAAATATGGCGGAAAATGAATTTACTTGTGTTTACTTCTATACGGTGTTACTATCAAAACTTACTGACGTGGGGTATTTCTTTCACAGGTGGTAATAACAAAAATTTCACTTCTGAACGGTACGATGTTATAACTAAAGTTCCACATCTGTTCCTCTTCATTTGGCCTGAGAAGTATATATACCGGTGATTTTTAAAGGAAACCAGTTTGAAATAAGGTGTCAAGACAAGACTAGTCATGAAATTGTCAATATGATAAAAAAATTAGCATTTTTTATAGATAGAAGTATCATATACTATGCTTTTTCCAACTATGAAAATATTTCCATAGCTGTAAATACCATATTCTATTGTAGCATTTATCGTTTCAGTGATATTTGAATTATTGCATAGTATATCTTTAATATAAATGGTATGTCTTTTTCATACGATGACTGTTCAGTTTCAGTTGATATATCAAGAAAAGTACTTCGACCACGCCACTGAAGATGACTACCGCAGTTGTAGTCGAAACGTTTGGATATTATAATCAAAGAAGACCACGGCAAAAACCCGGAAACCAACCAAAACATTGACGCCAGCCGTGAAAGCCTACATTCCTTGAAAATTCATTACAAGTTTGTATACAGAAAAAAAGTCTTATCTAGAACAGAAAAACACATCTAGATCAATCAAATTCAACGAATATCTAGTGACTCCTTTTCCCTTCCTCTTCATACCTGAAGAAATTATCTGTGAACGGTATGTACATTTCCCCAGGAAGTTTTCATTGAAATTATACGGTTTTGTTGCTTTCTTCAGAAGAAATAGATTAAAAATTTTTGAAATTTTTTTTCTAAAATACTTCAATAGCTCGCAAAACCGTACACCACCATTCTCTATAAAAAACAACAGGACGTAATGACAAATATTCATATAATCAAAATAATTTATTTATACATTTCAACTAGATTGCCTTTCTAAATTTTCATACATCAAATTTTTCGAAAGGCAAACCATCCAGATTAATTGTGTTCGAAGTGGGATTTTCCAAGATTTCTAAGAATGTTGTGAAAAGTATTAGCTATAACTTTAATCTTGAATATGTAGAAGAATTCTCCAAAATGTTTCACAATTTTCTAGTTATTAGCAGAACTTGAAAAATACTGTGTAATTTGGGGATCTCAATATAGTAGAGAGTTAGTTGATACAGTTTGTCAATTTCAATTTTTTTTATTCATTAGTGACGTACTGTAAAACGTGTGTCCAATTAGTAACTTGTCATATTCATAAATTTTGCCAACAAATTGAATGTTGAATGAAAAAAATTTAAAGAAAGTAGCTTTCTTCAGATGGTCACCCAGCATATGAAGACCGCCTCAATTGGAATCAAGTATATTTCTTTTGACAAACGTCCTCTATTATCACACTTGATCTAGAAGGCAATCATCTCCTTTCAACCACAGAACTGAAATTTAGAGTGCTATGTTTTCCACACAAACAAGTCAAAAAGGTGCATGCCCCATAGAACACAGACAAATGGCATAGAAGTGTCTAAATGTCAATGAAAATTTGACGTACAAAGTACGAATTATGGATCGAAATGATTCATAATTCATACTACTTTTAGCGATGTACCTCATATACTGCGCAAATCCTATTCATAACGTTTTTTTAATGACATCAATTCTTTTTTTAAATCGTTTGGGTGAACAATAGAAAATTTATGTTTATGCACATATTTCGAGTAAATCTCTAAATTGCTCGAAACCTCAACAAATAGAAGAACCTAGACGGTATTAAAAAGTATTACTGAAATAATCAATCAACTGATGGAAAACAGTGCAAATGTTCATTTAAAAATCAATATCATCTACAAACTGATGATCTGCCTTCTTTCATATTGAAGAATAAGCAAGCACAGCAAAGTTTTCAGAAACCATTTTGTGAAGAAGGCGCCGAAAGGCTACATATTTGTTTTTAACAATTAACAGAATTGTTGAACGAAGCTCAGACAATCGTTGCTGAGACTTCGCGATATAACCTTCGTCCAAGCAGTCAACACAGATTCAAATGATGATGTCTATCGCAGTAGCAAACAAAACGTTTGATACTTCAGGTTTCACACGCTCACGGCCTACCGGCCCAGATTATGTTCTCTTCAATCTATAATCAGCAGTTTGAACTGCTGATTATAGACATGATCAATATACAGTGCGGTCCGTATGTATGGAATAAATTCATTTTTAGCGTTATTATGTACTATGTGAAAAAACCTGAAACAGTTCTATTTTTATTCTTAAATTGACAATTTACAGAATGAAAATATCATCCCCCTCCAGCACTCCATCTGAATTATAAGCACCCCCTCGAATATTTTGAATAGTAAAGGGGGTCGTGTGGCACCTTGTTGGAAGGGATTTTAGTCCTCTGTTTAGCAATATAAAGGTTTTTTAGTTTGGTGCAATCATAACTGAGAAAATTAATTTTTACAATTAAACTAAATATTCGAAATGACCACCATTATTCACTTCTTGACAATAACCTGATCTAT
Organism: Leptinotarsa lineolata; assembly: GCA_015342045.1. Taxonomy (NCBI): domain Eukaryota; kingdom Metazoa; phylum Arthropoda; class Insecta; order Coleoptera; family Chrysomelidae; genus Leptinotarsa; species Leptinotarsa lineolata. The sequence continues at coordinate 5,061 of WOGR01005998.1, read as the reverse complement.
TAAACAGATCATCCCTGCAACACGCTCCTTACTAACCTTGAATCCTGGAAAAAATCTTGGAAGATACAAAAATATTAGACAAAAAGCCAAATAAACAATCGATATGAATCTAATAGGCTGCTGTCATTTAGGTATTTAAAGTTGCTAAAAGATGTCAGTATAATATTTGTGGGCATATTAAATTCAATTATGGCTCATTTGTCAGAGACTCGAAGAATAGATATTTTAATTATGATTGGTTGTGGTAATAAAATAAGAACTCAAAAGGAGGTTTGTGAGATTTTTAATAATAAATACCCTGGTCAACACGTGTCGCAGTCTACAGTTAGCAAAATTGAAAAAGTTTCGTGAAACTGGACATGTAAAAAATATTGGAAAACCAGGTAGAAACGTTCAATTTACTGATGAAAAAAAGTAGGACGTACTTCTAGAGATTGAGGAAAATCTGCATGAGACAACTCGAGAACTTGCCGCCGACAATGATTTAGGTAAATCATCTACTTTGAGAGTTTTGCATGAAGAAAAATACAAGGCAAGAATTCCGTGAATTGATGATGAACAGAATGAACGCAGATTTGCAGTTCATAAACAAAATAGTGTTTTCTGATGAAGCGACGTTTCATTTGAACGGGACAAAACTGTAGATATTGGAGTAGAGAAAATTCTCACTGGATGTGTGCGACTCACACTCGATATCCTAAAAAAGTTAACGTTTGGGCTGGTATCATTAACAATACAATCATTGGCCCTTATTTTTTGTAGGGCACTGTTAATGGTGAGGTTTATCTAGATTTTTTGATTAACTATTTGGTACCCACATTTTCGTGATGTTAATCATCCAAAATCGCCTCGGTTATTGTCAAGAAGTTAATGGTGGTCATTTTGAATATTTAATTTAATTGTAAAAATTAATTTTCTCAGTTATAAATTCTTAAAACTTAAAAAAAAACTTTATATTGCTGAACAGAGGACTAAAATCCCTTTCCAACAAGATGCCACACGACCCCCTTTGCTATTTAAAATTTTCGAGGGGGTGCTGGAGGGGAAAATATTTTCATACCGTAAATTGTCAAAGAATAAAAATCGACTTGTTTCAGGTTTTTTCACATAGTACATAATAACGCTAAAAATGAATTTATTCCATACATATATGGACCGCACTGTATATATGATGTATGATGTGTATATGTTTCTGATAACAATGAATATAAAAAAGTGTGGGTGGGAATATACCAAAAACAATCAAAACACACGATTATGGCACTAGAAGAAGAAATAACTTGCATGTATCATTTTCAAAATCAGGGAGAGGGCATATTATCATTAATAATTTTTCAACAATTTTATGGTTTTCAAGCGCAAGTTTCCAAATGCCAAGGAATATTTTAAATAGACTAAAATTATTGGTATACTCTTATGCATATGTCGATTCCAAAATATGTTAATGATTCAACATTGAATGTATTATGGTTCTTTGATGGTGGAACAGTTAACACGCCCAATTACTTATTTTGTTAGAATTCACAATAAAACCAAATGAGTTAAATGTTATCCTCATGCTAATTTTAGTAATTGAGATATGAGAGTGAGTGATTTTTACCTCTTATAGATATAATGATTGTAATAATAATCAGTACATATGTGGAATAAGTTTTTGAAGTATTCGTCACTTTCTTCATCTTCTCTGTAAATAATTATAGGATTGTGAAATATGGCTTTCATCCCAGCCAAAAAAATTGACATATAATTAATTTTACAAGATAGTTGACAAAAATAGTATACTCACATCTCATCATGGTGAAAACACAAAATAAAGGATAGAAGCAACCCTAAAACCAACAAAATCATCATCGGAACCAAAACCGACACCAAAACTTCATGAGTGTAGCTTCTTTGGGGGATTTCTGAAGTTGATACTGGACACCATCTATCATTATTATCACCTCTATCTGCATTCACTGAATTTTCATTCGTTTGATGCATGGCGGAATTATTATTATCGACCTGTAAAAAGGAATGATATACAGTGAAATACATTGTCTGGATGTTCATTGGAAAATGATCCACTCTAAATATCTCAAGACTAGAAAATTGTTGTTTTGTTCTAAAATTGTTCGTTCCGTTAACCAGCTGACGAACGTCAACCCCCAGAAGTCGAAACTTGTGCGAGCAATGGATTAACGAGGCCTCACCGTTTAACGTGCGATTACCCAGCACGGTATACAAACTTGCTGGGACGGGTCGACTTGTATTGCAGAGGGAATCTGTCATGACCCAATTATACTTACTAGTCTGAAAGAACACCAATCGAGTGAGAAGCCAGCATCCCGAAAATACCTCTCAACAGACGTTCTCTTGAAATCTCGTGGACAAGCTGGCACTTTCCAAAGTGGCTTAACTTCATCCTGGAGTTCGATTAGTTCAGCGGAAAAAGCAGACTCGCTACCCAATCTTATGACCACTCTGAAACATTTCGTCAGTTACCTGAAATTCAACTTCCTAGCAAACAATTTCACCCTTCGCCTTCGTTGGGGTCTAATGGTTTTCTCGCCCCTAATTCAATGGCTGTGCTGAGGAACGTCACATACAAGTCAAAAGCACTATCCTTCCATAACTTCTTACGAAATATATCTTTCAGTGCCTCCATTCTATCTACAACGAAGAAATCTTCGACGTTCCAGTTGTCTATTTTTAGGTGAACCTCATACTTGGCTGGATTCAGCTTCTCCGTTATGATTATATTCAGATTCTCCACTCTAGTTTCGTAATTTTTCTTATTGAGAGCTATCACTTCTATTGGAATGCTGGCTTTGTTTTTATTAGGTGGAACGCCATACAAGAACCCCGAGTGATGGCTTTCACTATAAACGTAATTTATCCAGGAGGGTAAATCTGGAGCGTTCAAAAGTGATGCTTGATATACAAATTGATCCTTCATTCCTTCGTAGGTCCAGTTGAACATTGGTGGATCTAAACTGATGGCAAAAACTTCAGACATCAATACATTTGCATCTTTTGCTGTAACCAAAATTGCAAAACTCAATATTATGAATTTTGATAATATTATGCGAATCATTTCTGCAATATATTTTTTGGAGAGGCCGCTTTACTTTTGGATCAATAACATATTTATTTTTAAACTTTACCTCTCCACCCAGTTATATTGCTGCCATCTATACGAATAGCAACCAAGTTCTGTTTTGACAGCTGTTTCTTAAAGCTCCTTTTACATATTTGAAAAATTGTGAGTAGTACAAAAAGTTTTTGTGATAGATTTTCTTCAAAACAGAATAATAATTTTTCTATTTGGAGAAAACTCACTTTATCAGTTCTATAGAATATGCCGCTAATATATTTTCAACAATGAAAAAAACCTGTTTTTTCGTTAAACCGCTGTCGACCCCATACGAACGACAGCTCTCAGAAGTTGAGAAACTTGTGCGAGCTAAGGACTAACGTGGTATTACCTTTTAACGTGTTATTCCTAACACGGTTGCAGAATCATCTCAGCTTCAACTAGATAAATTCTCTCAAGAGAAATATCTGGTCGAGGTTGAGTTCGAACTCATGACCTTCCGATCGTGAGTCGGGCGCACTATCACTACGCCAATTCCCCAATTAGATAATGAATCAGAAGTAAAAAGTTTTCGAATTTATTAATTTGCTTGGAACGTTCCACTCTAGGTTTACACTTGATACCTGCTTATAAACTACGATATTCTGTGAAATGGAAACTGATCGTATACATTTCAGATGACATATTTGATAAGTTTCAAATAATTTGAATTTACTGCTCGAAATGACATTAAACGCCTCTAACACACAGGTCACAGAAACTCACCACAACAAAATCAAAGTACCGCCAGATGTGTGACATTTCTGTCTGTAAGGTATTCTGTGAAACGACATTCCGCGACTGAGAAGCGAGGAGCGAGGCTGACGTTAGCCTGTCAATGTCAATATGTTAACCTAAAAGTTTATGAAGTAATTTTTGTTATTTGAATTCTACAGCCAAAAAAATGTTGCAAACTAGCCGCAAAATAAAAAACCTTTGTGCTACAGCTCAAGGCTTATATTTGAACCATTCTAAATTGATAAGTGAAAATGTTGTGAAGTGTTCAGTGGCTTATTTTCAAACTAGAAACAAAAAGACTGATTCCACCTCTATATCTTCTTTATTCGTTCCTGTTCAGATAAAACCCAATTCGGATGACATAAATGTTGGAGCTGAGCTAACAGGTTCTTTGAATAAAGCCGATCTATTGAAGGTTTTGAATAAATTTTACCAAAAAAAAGAAATAAAGCAATTGCTAACTGACAATGGCTTAGACAGTGAGTTATTTTGTCTCAACATATTCGCATCATACGAGGTGATGTATTTCAGATTATCTTCAACATCAAGCGTACGTGAGCTTTCGACGATACTGTTTGGAAGCTCAGACCTTACCAGTAGATGTTCATGTAGTGTTCAGTGATATCTTGCAAGGATCTGGAAACGTAACTGATATTTTCCCGTATTTCCTGCGACATGCCAAGTTGATGTTTCCCCACTTGGACTGCATGGAAGATTTGAGGAAAATTTCAGACTTGCGGACACCAGCCAACTGGTACCCGCAAGCTAGAGCAGTAAATAGAAAAATAATTTTTCATGCTGGTCCTACCAATTCAGGTAAAACCTACCATGCCTTAGAACGTTTTATAACTGCTAAGTCAGGAGTATATTGTGGGCCACTTAAACTTTTGGCTAATGAGGTATTCAATAAAACCAACAACAGAGTAAGCTGCAATAGGTAAGCATTGTAGATTTAGCTACATTGTTTTTTTTTAGGGCACACCTTGCGATTTGGTGACAGGGGAGGAACGAAATTATGCTGACCCATCTGGAAATCCATCTGGGCATGTTTCCTGTACGGTTGAAATGACATCTGTTACCAGTCAATGTAAGTAAACAGTCTGGTTTGTGAGAAAGAAAGTTTTTGGCTTTCTACTACTCCATCTTGATACAAAAAAATGTGGGAATCTTCCAAAGAAAGGAAGGAAGCAATCATTTTTAAAAGAAGT
>WOGR01005997.1:0-13399 GCA_015342045.1 Leptinotarsa lineolata | reverse complement strand
TGAGGAAAAGCGAACGATGCCATTTGCTACTTATATACTTCACTATTGGCTCTGTAATTCTGTTATACAGGTATTTGTATGTAGCAATAAAATCGATAATTATTATTATTATATGTGGTTCGTTAGTAAATCTTTCACCAGGTGGGGCAGTGACAAACATGTTGTTTGTTGTTCGCTTCAGCTTAGTTCGAGAATTGATATACTGCAAGGAATTCAAATTTCAATTATGGAATATCATCGACTCTATGTTGATGATAGCCACTACCCTACGCTGACGAGAGGCCAAATAGCCCGAAACCAGTTAGCAAGTGTACCCATTCAATAATTGAAAATCGATTCAGCAGTTGTATCGCCAACAGCATATGCAGAAAATACTTCAGTGAAGATTCCTGCACTGACACCTGTCGGAGATAATCCAACGCGCTTCGTGGTTCAAGTGACTTGGCACATTCGACTCCACCAAAAGCGATACATATCAGAAAAAAGCGACAGACTGTGGCTGTTCATCGTTTTGGGGTTCAACTCAGTACCCCTTCAACTTCACTGTTTAAGAACGCTTTCATGTGGAGAATGGCGTAATGTGGAATGAACTTTCTGAGAACGTTTTTCTAAATAGATTCAATCTCCAGTGATTCAAATCCAATGTGAATCACTACTTTCGCACAAGCACCACTCTTATAGCGCCTTGAGGTTTTTCCTTTTGTGCTTGTGTTTTGTCTTAAAAAATAAAGTATCTCAAAACTAATCGATTACAAAAAATGAAAAACTGAGGCTCATGCAGCTGTGGAGCTGGTGCTTACGATTTATAAGAGATTCTATATGTGGGTTGAAAGTTGAAAGCTTTAAACACAGGTCACTTCCCACAAGGATTTGTTGTCTGTGATATTATTGGTACTGGAGCTCCGCTCTTCACACTGTATTTTGAACACATATAGTTATATTTTTCAGAAATGGATTCATAATTCTGTAGACATTCATCTTTTTGGAGGAAAACCGATGCCTGGGTTTTCGTAGCATTGAATTGAACCTGGTTACTTTCATCACAATTCGAAATTACTTCTAGATCCTTATCAAGATATGCAACCTCCTATTGCAGGTGAAGATGTGCATCCACACCCGAGGTCCTGCAATTGAAAAGGAAGACAAGTCTGCTGTCGACACCAAGGTGATATACTGAATTCTTGATTGGTTTCAATAACTCGTTAATATACAAGAAAAATAGTGTTGGAGGCAATATGTATCCTTGGGGAACACCAGCGTTTATGGTAAAAGTATCCATCGATGGCCACTTGCAGGAAACGTTGTTTCAGAAAGTTGGAGGGCCATACACAAAAACGATCTAACAAACCATAGCATTAAAGTTTTGCCAGCAAACCCTCAGGGACTAAGGGCCTTAGAAATGTTAACCGCAACAGCTCTTGACCCAGCCGGAGAACAACTTTAACAACAGATGTTTATGCAATATTGAATGTATGCTGATCCCACTAATGCCTAAGGTTGTCTCAATCTCACGATAGGTCACATGACGATCTTGCAATATCAGTTCTCGCACAGTATCAATGGTTTTCGGAACAACTGATTTTGGACGACCTTCACGAAATTTGTCTTTGAATGAACTACGATCACGATTGAATTCACCATACCATCGATAAATACTGGTCCTTGATGGAGCTTCATCGCCAAAAATTGAATTGATTTCATCCATGCACTATTGCTGAGTTAATCCACGTCGAAAGTTGTAAAAAATAATCGCACGAAAATGATCACGAATTAATTCCATTTTTGGGCCGAGATGAATCTTTTGAGTTACTGTAAATAACACAAATAGCGCTCGTATGTCAAAACGTTCTGAGTACGTGTAACCCGATTACAACACTAGGGTTGCCAAATCCCGAAACATAAAAGGCAACCTATCGTATAAATTTATCAACCTCATAATTGAAGTAAAGTCATGCCACTTGTTACATCCAAACCTTGAATCCTCCAATGAACCTGTTAAGAAATTGACGAATAAATAACGAGTAAAAAATCCGATGCCAAATAATGGATCATTCATCATGCAAATGAAAGAGTCATGAATTGGGGCGCGTGGTAATAGACCTGCTAGCGCTTCATTTGCATTTTTCCTGAATCATTCACATATTTCGACCATGAAACAGTGGAACAGCTCACGATAGTACGATATCCGAGACCGGCACCGCGACGACTACATACAGGGTAGTCATGTTCGATGAGATTTGTTTGAGCACAACAAGAGAAAACAATATTCAATGAGATTATTCCATCACTGGATTTCTCATGGTTTCAATGATATACTCTTTTTATAAATTAATAGGAACAGTTTGATTCAAGTGTGAAAAGGTGCAAAAACTAACCAGATGTAATCATGATAGACTTATAGAAGGTTACGGTTTCTTTAGTTATAACTTTATTACAGAGGGCACTAGTATTAGATTATGTTTCGATAATTTTCAGTTGCAATTTTCGAGTTATTTCATTCACTGTGAGCATAAAAAATCTATTCTGAATCGTTTGTTTCTTTTTTGTAATCTTGGCAGAACAAAAGAAATGGAGACACCACTATACATTGTTTAAAAGCCAAATAGAATGAATTCATTATTTCGGTTATTGTACATATTGAAAAAATCCCAAAACAAGTCGAATTCAAATTATAATTTGACATTCTCCAACGTGAAAGTTTCACCCCTACCTTCAACCCCCGTCGTATGACAGGTACATCCCCCAATTTTTTCAAGGGTGACTATAGGCTTGTTATATATCGTTTCAATGGTCTCTTCATTCTCTATTCAAAAATGTTATTGTTTTTGAATTTTCCACAACAATCAAGATGAAATAAATGAAAATCATGTGGTTACCAAAATTCGATAAAATTTACTCAAAAACTAAAATGTAATGCAAAACGTAATGAAATGTAGAATACGGAAAAGAGCTATGGATGTTAACGAAGTAGATGTTCAAAATGTTCACCGCGAACGTCTTGGCACATCCCTTGGTAATGTGGTGGTGCTCAATCCTGCTGAAACCATATTGTATTTACTGGAACTTGAGAATTTCCTGCATCAGGATATAAATTCGCTAAACTTGGAATAACATCATTTTGAAGTAGTGCCAAATAATTATCGCCATTCAAGTTGTCCTAAATGAAAACGGAACCAATGATATGGTTTCCTACAATTCCTGCTCAAACATAAACAACCTTTTGAGGGTATTGCGTGTATTCTTCCCTCATTCAGTGAGGATTTTCCGTTGATCATTGGAGGCAATTTTGCTGATTAGCATGAGCGTTAAGAGAAAAATTGGATGATACTGTTATCCAACACGTCCATCATTTGCTTACACAAAACTAACTAATTCTAATTTTTTAATTAGTTTGACTTGCTAACAGACAAATTAAAATTAGTTAGTTTTACTTGCTAATGGGCTAAACATCGAAACCGGTCGTAAGAATAAATAAACGTAGTGGAACTCAGACAAAAAAAGTGTTTCCATTCATCTTATTGAAGTAATCATGAATTTACACAAAATAAACGAGTCATCAATAACTCAGAATCTTATCAGATATTTTATCAATTGGAATATACAAATTGATTATAAAGTCCTTCCATCTTGTTATTAGTGAATAATACTCGAGTGTGAATTAAAATGGCTCCAGAAAAACGAATGAGCCGATATGTTTTTCCTTTCAACGAAAAGATTATATCATTCTTGATGTACATGACGGTTTCACATAGCAAAATCCTTGGTATACCGTTGATAATCTGGTGGGAAAGTATTTGCAAATGAAGGTAGTTTCGAAATCATTGATGAATATATTTGAGAACAACAGAAAAAATGAACATGTGAACCACCAAAACCATTTTTGGGAAGCAAAACTGTGTTTTATGATGAGAACTATGAACTAGTTATTATAAGAAAAGTACATTCATTTTTTTTTTCGATAAAAAATCCGACCCTCGACAAAATAATGGGAGCCTTGGAAGGATACCAAACTATGTCTCGAATGAATGGCAGAAAGGAATTGTAGAAACTTTCAAAGGAATTAGCCTCAAGCTGTGGAAAACAAAACTAAAAATCGCTTTTCAACGAAAACGATGAAATTATTCGATGCAGGAGACATTACCTGAGGCAGATATGAATGTCCCCTTCTGGAAAAGAAAAGCGACCGACTATCACCCACATTAGAAGTGTTGATGGTTTTTTTGAGGTTGGTTATGTTTGGGTCAAAACATTCCGGCTATCACCATGCAGACATGAACGGCGACTTCTTCAAAAGATATTTTGAGCAAATATCAGACACAGTCCACCTTACTCTGTAATTATGATGAAAAATGCAAGTAATCATTCCTGGAAAGTTGAAAGAATACCAAATAATGCACGGAGAAAATCGAATATCATTGAGTGGCTTCGACAAAAAAAACATACCACTTGAGGAAAATATGAGTAGACAAAAATGTTGTCTATAGTATGTTCAGATAAAGCTTGTCTCACGGAATATGAAGTCGAAAAGATGGCAATGGAAAATATTATTATTTTGTGTCTGCCCATTATCATTGCGAACTTGATTCCATTGAACTCGCTTGGGGTTTCGTTGCAAGGAGAATCATGATATCCAAAACAGAAATGCCAAAATATTCTTCGAGGAGCCCTGTGAAAATGATGATCCCAAAAAATGGCAAAAATGTATTGAACATTTGATGAGAGGAAATGAGAGAAAAACATGTGGAAATTAGACCACCAAGTTGAGGATATTATAGAACCTCCTACCATAACAAACGACGAAGTTTCATTGGATTCATCTGATGATAACACACCTTAATTTTTGCTTATACCTAAATGAGCATATCTTTTCATCAATACCATCATTTATCCATCATAATAAATCAATATCATATCAATATTTTGAATTGGAATGTTACAACAATATGAATTGTATATAGGTAAATGAACATAGTTATTTTAACAGGTATGTTTGATTGAATACCGAATCGCATATCATTGCAGATATTAAAACAACCAAAATAGTCATAATATTTTCGTTTGCTGCCCGTTTGCGATACATGGGGTGTACCTGATAAAATATTATAAACCTGCTTATGAAAGCTGTGGCAAATTTTAACAAAACCACAAAATTTATTCTGAGTACTCTGTTGCATTCATATTGGGGATTTATTACTTTTCACCATTATAACGAATAGTTTAGCATTAAAGTGGTTTTCGGCAAACTGTTTGTAAAAAGGAATTGCTGTAATTGTAGATGAATGGAAAGTGAATTGTTATTTTCGACTGTGATTGTGAATTTTAGGTCGAAGTGTAGAGAGTTGATGTGGTTTGCGGATGTATGAAAGCTTCCAAATCTATGAAGCCCCATAACAAAGACGTCTTCTACGGATCGAAACCAACACGTAGGTTCGAGGTCAGATGTATCAATCACTCCAGTTTTAAACGTTAAGGCTCTTGTGGAATTTGGTGTTTTCCTTTGAGGTTTCGGGAAGTGGGAAATTCTTATAAAGGGATAGTATGTCAAAGCTGAAAAGGATGTCACACATAATCGTAATTTTTTAAATTTCAAAATATTATTCAAAGTATCTCTGAAATGGACAACTTCTTTCCAATTGAACCGACTTTGCTTTCCTCATGGTTTTTGATTTTCCTATACTGGCCCTACTCATCTTGGACACAGTGTTTATAATCCATCATGAAATTCGTCTTTTGACTTTCTTGCTTCAAATAGGTATGATCATTTTACTACCAAAAAAATCTGTTGAAATCTGTATTTTCATTAACCAGCTATCGCCACCCTACGAATGACAACAAAAGTACAAACTTGTGCGAGCTGTGGATTAACGGGGTCTTAGCTTTACCAACAAAGCAATGTCCTGGATATTTTCCGAATGGAAAATTTTATATTGTTTAGAAAATATATTTCAGAAAATATTCTAAATCAACCTGAAAGTGGTCGAAAGTTTGCAGAGAAAGCTTGACAAACACACTGCAAAAATATCTATAGAACTCTATAAATCTATTTGGTCCAATTATATTACAATTCACCTTGAAAATAGATTCTGGATTTGGGAAAATTTATTTTAAAGATGATAAATAACTCATTAACTTTTAACAATGTTATCTACAGATTGTCACATCTGAAAAGAGACTTAAAAATTCTCGCTCTCTCTCTCTCTCTCTCTCTTTCTCACTTTCGCTGTCTTCTGGACGAGAGCATATTGAAATGCATAAAGCTCCACCTATATTTGACAAGCGGTACCTATTGACATCACCATTTCGTTACGAATGCAGTTATGAACACAGTTTATGCAAGTACAAAACGTCTCTACTAACCCCACAGTGTCGGACCTATACATCGGTTTTGTTTTGTTGAGATATAAACTGCAGCACACAGCATGGAGATTTGCTAGATATATTAAGGACAGGATTTAAAGCGCTGGCGACCGTTTGTGGTTGAAACATAGAAAATTGCATCGGAATCCGGGAGCTGAAATTTTTCTGCTGGTATCAGACTAAATTGAAATATCTTGTTTTTAAGGTTAGCATTTCATAAAAACTCAAACGTGAAAACCATTATGGGTTTTTAATCTATATTCCGTACTTTGATAAACGGATGTTTCAATACGTATGTATATGTGAAGTTCTGAAGTAAAAATAAAAATTCGCACTTGACCTAAACATGCGACTGACTTAGCATAGATATGCCTGAAGAAGCTATTGAATAGCGAAACACGTGTTGCGTTTTAGTAAAATAGTTCAGTGAATTGATAGGTTTATATTTTTAGCTACTTCTAAGAATATAACCTTTTCAATTTAAATAATAAGCGAATGAATGTCATTACGATGTCATCGATGACATGAGTAGATCAAACTCATTTCTTGACATGAAGTCGTGATTTATGAATGGATTCTGTATTTTTTCTTATAATATTATCCAGATTGGTACTGAAGAGCCCTAAGGCAAGTGTCTTACGGCGAAACATCGATGTTTACAGTGTTTCGTGTAAGTGGAATTTTTACCTTCCAATAACTATATTGTGTAGGAATCCTATAAATGATCTCTGATTCAATTCCAAAATGTTCAGAATACAGACTGACTATAGTGACCATCTCTTGAGACCTTCTCGTCTGGAGTGACATTTATCGACAGAAACAGCGATTCCAAGGACAAAACGAAAGAGTTTTCTGCTTCAAAATCTATGAATTTAAAACGAATGAAGTTGGACAGTACGGTTTCTGTTGCTAAGTCAAACCAAAAACTCTTTGAAGCTTGTATCTCATTGCTAAAAAAAACATATTATTGGAGAAACACTGGTCAAACCATGTATGTATGTTAAAAGCAGCTGAGATCGTTCTTGGACCAGAAAGCAAGAAAATATTACAAATATCACTTTCTAACAATACTGTTGAACAGCGCATTGACGACATGGCCCAAGACATGAAAAACAAGTAGTAGACGCCGTGAAACAATAGTCCTTTTTTGCAATAAGTTGGATTGTTGGTGCTATTTGCTACTGACTTAACTACAGTGACAAAAGCAGTCTCTGATTTTTTCGCTGAACATGAGCTCGTATGAACATCTACACAGATGGTGCTTCTGCAATGCTAGGCTCTCGTTCCGGCTTTATTCAACTGGTTGATGAAAAAACCTAATATAACCATCATCCACTGTTTTATACATTGCCAAGAATTGGCTGCAAAGACACTACCCAGTGAACTGAATAATCTGTTGAAACTATGTATTAAAATAGTGAATTTCATAAAAAGGAGTGCGTTGAATACACCACTTTTTGAGACATTTTGTGAAGATTTGGGAACAGAACACATAACATTATTGTTCCACACAGAAGTGCGCTGGCTCTAAAAGGATAATATGCTAGCAAGAATATTTGAACTGAGATGAAGTAATAATATTTCTCGAAAACCAAAGAAGCGAAATATGCAATGAATTCAAAATTCCCAGTGTCCAAGTAGTGTTGGCTTATTTGTCAGATATATTTGATTCATTGAACTCATTGAACTTGAAACTTCAAGGCGAAGATTCGAATGTAATTTTCCATAGGGATGCCATCAAGACTTTCATTGAAAAGTTACAACCTTGGAATCACAGGGTATTAGCAGAGCCATCAGATTACGTATGTTTTTTCGAATTATAGTCTTTCAGAAGAACCGCGCTTTGTAAATGTTTTTCAAGATGCTGAAACTAAAAAAAGATCTCAAATCATTTGCGATGCTTTACTGATAAGTTCAGTCGTTACTTCACCAATTCATTTGATGATGACATTCATCGACTGGGGACGGATCAATTCCATGTTGACGTAGATGCCCTGACAGAAACACTTCAAGAAGAAGACTTGGACATCAAAAATAGTGCTGCAGCCAAATACCATTTCGAAAAATGGGTCAATAATTGTTTTGGATCAAATATCAACCAATTCACCCCAAAATAGTAGAAAAAGCACTTCGATTGTGTTTACCTTTCTCAAGTACATATTTGTGCGAAAGAGGATTTTCTCTGTAGTCGCAATAAAAACCAAGTACAGAAATAAACTTGAAATTGGTAGTGATTTGCGATGTGCCATCTCTATAGTTGAGCCGAGAATTGTTAACCTCGTCAAAATCCATGCAAGCTCATCCGTCACATTCCAATAAGTAGGGCCCACTCACCATATACTTTTTGTATGACTTTTGCATAACTTTTGAAGTTCAAGCAATAAAAATACTTATTTTGTTATTCAATACTTTTTCAATTCTGATCTGATTATATGGACAGGAGGATGAGGGGTGCGAAATTTTTTGATGGTCGAAAGAGGACATGTTCCAAATTGTTAGGGAACCCCTGCTGTAGACATTCGTACACTGTTGAATGAAACAAATATTACGATTCACATATGTCACCAATATCACTTAAATCTCTTGTGAGTAGAAAGGCGTATGTTTTCTTCTATGAACGGGAGAGAAAAAACTGAATTTTTGGCATTCATTCATTTGTAATTTCTGTTCTGATTACTATTTCAATATTAATGAGAAGGAGGAGTCAAACTCTAGTAGTATTTTGCAGCTGATTCGATTTGTATTGAAATTTTCACAAAACACTCACTGAGACAATGAAAACTCTTCCAGTGTAATTAATACATTCAACTCTAAGGATGATCAAGTAGGCAGAGACCGTAACAATTCACACATTCGATAAGCGAATCTCAGCAACCGCATTTCATGGCACATTCGCTAAAGCAGCTGTTACAAGCCGAAAACACTCGCGACTGAGATTAGGATCAGTGTTATGGAAATTATAGCTACGTGTTTGAGGTCGCCTCAACAGAGTCATTAGATCTTTGATATCAATAAGTTATATGATTACAACTTCCAATTTTATGAATGAGAACGGAAAATGTCGAAATGAAATAGTCATTATATGGAAACGGCACGATTGTCCCTGGAACGGAAACGATCTAATGAAATTCGCGTTAACCGAGAATTGATGAATAGCTATGATTGATTGGTCGACGATAAGATGGAACGTGGATGGATGAGTTTGAATGAACGGAATTCGTGAAGGAAAATTTGATGATTGTATTATTGAATACTCACTATGAATATTATTTCACTCCTACGAAATGAATAGCATTCATTTATCATAGTAACAAATGATATTGCAGCAAATCTGAAATATAACTATATAGAAAATAGTCAGACGGTGAGGTTACCACTTTGTCGTTTGTTGTTTCTTAATTTGTAATAATGAAATAGATACGTGAATATCATATTATTTATTACTATAAAATCAAGGTGAACTATTTGGGTGTAACCCTTGAAAAAACTCACCTGGAATGGTGGCTCAGGGAATATTTTGCACAAAGTCAAACTGTCCCTGTGGAAATGTCAAACAAATTGTGGAAAATGTTGGGGTCATGGCTCAAACGAATCCATTCAAATATTGGGATGCTATCAGAACAATGATGTAGCCAGTCGCACAGAATGAGCTTATGCGGAATGTAGAGAACTACTGGCTGATACTGGAAGTCACAGCATTCTAGGAATAACCTCCCAAATGTCAACTATGATCTGCCTCATGCAGTTTTAATTCCAAGTTGATAAAATAAGAACATCCGAGAGACAAAATTACTGGGAGAAGATAGTTGTTGGTTTACAAATGGACTAAAACATTGAGTACCTGGCTACAAGAAGAGTTTCAGACTTTTGAAAATATTTACTGGGATTGCCCTATCCCCCGTTTACACATCCGTTGAAATATGTTAACAAAAAATTGTTAGATTACAGTATAAATTTTCTGAGTTCTCTTACATGCTTTCTCAGAAGACAGTGTTACCTGACTCATCATATGAAGAAACTTGGACGGTCAGAAGACAGTGTTTGGAATATGATAAAACAGCGGAGCACATACTTCGTGTCTGATCTACTACGGACCCTATCAGATTATCAGATTTTGTCAGAGTTTCAATCTTAACATTCAACCTGAAAGAACCTATGTGCCTTGAAGAGACAGCGTGTTACCTCAGCGCTAGTGCCACCAAGACAACGCCTCGATAGATGATAAAATCATCTTGAATTGGGTTAAAGGGCACGATAGTAGTGAAAGTAATCGCATTGCCGATTTTTCAGCCAGGAAACCGGCTACACTAAGGATTTTAGGACTCAGTGCAGGACCTAGACTGATTCCACAATTATTGAAGACATTCGACAATTGTGGAAGTAGCCAAACGTTACACCCATGCTCAATCCCTGAAGAGATGGAATGGAATCAAAGGATTTAGTCTTGCCAGGATCACTCTGGATGACCCTGGGAAGCTGGCGCCGAAGAAATATTTGGCGATGACCAGGAGAAACCTACGTTTAACAGTAGGATAAATGACTGGCCACTGTCAATTCAGGAAACACCTACATACTATGGGGCTGGTGGACATACCTCTATGCAGGATGTTTGAACAGATAAATGAAACTGTCAGACATGTCTTATGGGAATGTCCGGAGTTATCGTCAATAGGAGACTATGTGTTTGGCGAGTCTACACCTGCCGATCTAAAGGAGATGTCTCATAGTGACCTGTCCACCTTCCTGGAATGGACAGGATGGACGATGACCTAGGAGGACAACTCATTGGAAGGATGTACAATCGGTCACATATAGCCTAAGTGCTGTGGGCTTCCACTCGCCCTCTCTACTCTACAGATACAGAGATACAAAATATTTTTATCAGTTAGCTTGAAATTAAATAATAATATACGTACGGAATATAAAATGGAGAATCCGATTGGCGGTGAATTGTTTCCCGATCATTATTTAAGTATAAGCTCAACTAATCCACCTAGTGAAATATTTTTTCAGTAAATCCAGATCTCATCAGTTTCATTATTATATTTTATATATTATTGAAACTATAGCCTCCAATTTCATAAACTAAACAGATTGCAATTCATGTTAAAGAATCATTAGTGAC
The DNA here is from genome assembly GCA_015342045.1 of Leptinotarsa lineolata. Taxonomy (NCBI): domain Eukaryota; kingdom Metazoa; phylum Arthropoda; class Insecta; order Coleoptera; family Chrysomelidae; genus Leptinotarsa; species Leptinotarsa lineolata. The sequence goes on along the minus strand of WOGR01005997.1, from coordinate 1,917 downwards.
ATAACCATAACTTATCGGAGGCTTTATTAAATCATGTTGGCATGCCTATTGCGGTATATCGTAAAGTTAATCACCCTCGTTCTGTTCATACCGTTCATACTAAGCTTGTCTGATCAATGTGTACGTTGGCGAAACTGGCTACTCAGCACCGCAATGCGAGTTTCCCACGGAGAGGGTGCCGTCCAGTTCCTGATACTAAATGTTTACTATTTTTCCTCGTACTTCATCTTGTTCAATTATTAATGCTAATGATAGCATTCCATCTAAATTTATCGCTCTTTAACAAGGTATTTTCGTTCTCGTTAACTATTTGATGGATCCTTCACGAATGAATGCTGTTTTCGGGTTATAAAGTATTTATTGGGACTAGTGCAAATGGCACTGGTAACGTTAAGTGGCTGCTACTTTTTTCAGTGCCTAGCAAATATCTGGAAAGGAATATAGAGGCTCGTAGTGCGTTATCCACATGAACTAAAACCCTTACGTGGAGTATAGGTGATTCAGAAACTTCATTATACAGTGTGTAGAAGCCAAATGGAATAGATGCATTGATTCGGTTACTGTACATATTTGAAAGAAATCCCAAGATACGACATTTGTGAATTATAATTTGACATTCTTTATCATAAAAATGCCCCCCTTACCTTCAACACCCTTCGAATGACAGGTAGAATCTTCAATTATTTCAAATAGAATTTTATTGCTTTCGGAATTATCGCAACAATTGACATAAAATACATTAAAATCATTTGGTTACCGAAATTCGATAAAATGCACTCAAAAACTGAAATTTAATGCAAAACGAAATGAAATGTAGAATATCAAAAATAACTTTAGATGTTCGTGGCAACATACTTATCTCAAATAAAACTGTCTTCTAACATTATTTAGCATATTAGGCGTGACCAACCTAATTGCAGATTTTATTCATTTTTTTGAGTCATTTGAATCTAAAGGTTCACTTTTGTACACATTTCTTTTTATATATCCCCATATAAAAAATATCTAATGACGAAAGACCAGGTGATCGCACTGGTCATTCAATCGATCCTCGCCTTCCTATCCATCGATTGGGATATGTTGTATTGAGGTATTGCCGAAAATCAACTTGATAATGTGGTGATGCTCCATCCTGCTGAAATCATATCATATTCACTGGAACTTGAGGGTTTCCTAAATCATGACATGAATTTGCTTAACTTGGAATGACATCATTTTGAAGTAGTGCCAATGATATGGTTTTCTACAATCCCTGTAAAACAATAACCTTTTGAGGGTATTGCGTGTTTTCTTCTCTCATACAGTTAGGATTTTCCGTTGATCAAAAGCGGCAATTTTGCCGATCAGCTTGACCGTTAAGAGAAAAAGTACACTCATCTGAAAACATAACGTTTTTTAATTGGATTATATTGTTATCCCACATGTCCATCAGTTGCTCACTAAAATAAGTTCGTTTATAAAAATCGTCTTCGATGAGCTCCTGAGAAGGTATCATTTCATTGGGATGTTTACTATCGATGTTTACATCAAATATAGTGGATGCCTGTCTACTCGACGTATGTGGGTTTTCCTCAAACTCAAGCATCAAATCTAATTCGAGTTCATCACTCATTGCATTGGCAGCTGCTTTTTTATCTGCCACACATGACCAAACTCACGAAACTGCTTCTTCATTTTGCTTATTGTCCCTTGAGATATGAGCGGTGAATTAGAAAATTTCTCATGAAATAGGCTAGCTATTTTCTGTTGCATTCGGGTTTTATCTCCATAACCAATCATTTCTAAAAATGTTATTTTGTGCATTTCCAACTATTATTTCGTGCATTTTCTTTGATCTGACCATTCGTCAGACGTGGAGTTGAAGAACTTCAAACTTGAATTAAAATACTGACAACTAATGTTGTAACATACAAAACA
>WOGR01005996.1:0-13399 GCA_015342045.1 Leptinotarsa lineolata | reverse complement strand
AGTGATGAAGGGTTTCGTAGAGGGACAGGAATGAATTATTTCCATTGATCGCACTACGAATTAACCTTGATAGAAGACTGATGAATATACATATATCTCGGCTTGTTTCGAAGAGATTTTAGTTCCGTACTGAAATGAGGGCAATGCATATCATCAAAATTATGTGAAGGAGGAATAGTTCCAAGGACCGAAGCAGCATTACCACTTTGAATAGAAATACTAATTCTTCCTATAAAAAAGAGGTAGAACGGTAATCTTCCGTTGCTTGGCATAATCTCCTTCCGAGGTCATGAACAAATAACAGAGACTCCGGGCCATAAACACCAAAAGTTTCAACCGCTATTGGATGGAACAGATAGTTGTTACCAAAATTTTGGTGTTTTCTTCGTTTCATTTTCGCCGCCAGACAATGCTGCAGTTTCAGCAGACGTTGAACTTTCGGCTAGATGAGAATCCGCGCAAGTGAAGTCCCATACAACAGGCTTACCGTATTTACATGGTATGACAGACATACCATCTGGTCGTTTACCATCATCTCGACTGGTACCTAGGGGTGCCAAAATTGGTTTAATAAATGGTTTTAAAAATCTCAGTAGAAATTAGACAAAAGTTATTTTCTCTGTCCTATATTTATTGTGAATTTCTGCATATGTCACAAAATCAACTCATCAAAGTTCCTAGGTTAGAAATATTTATTGAATCAAACAATTTACCTATGAACTCCTGACATGGACTCAAAAGAAATATCATGACAGTTATTGCTGCATGCTGTATTTCTTTTCATGAGGTCAAATCTCCTGTTTCGAGTCACAGGAGCAATTCAATAGTATTCTGCGTGTTAACTGAATTTTTTAATTTTCTTTCAGACGACTCATCAAGGATATCCTCAGCATCAAGAAACGCTGCCTGATTTTAGAAGGTAAACAGAAAGATAAGCTTGAAGAACAAGCTGTTGAATATCTGAGGACTGTCATTCTGCCTCTCTGGCCAGAGGGTTGGATGTACTTGAATAACCTCAAAAAGGTCTACAACAGCATGAGTGAAAGTTCCAAATTAATAGACTCCAAGTCAGCATCTTTGAATTCTAACTCTAACAAGTCGAAACATTCCATCAGTAACAGCAGTTCTACAACGTCGACGAAAGTTTTGAACAGTTCAGTTAGTAAACTTGGAACTGATGTGCAATTATATCCTTTGACAAATATCCAGAATGTTTCTTCTTCTAGCAGCGGAGTGTTTAAAGAAGGTGATAAACCCATAGGCGATCAGGGTGCTAACGTTTCACTCCCTTCGAAGACGGAACCCTTGAAGAGACTTAATGAAATCGAGGTGTTCAAGCCTTATGCAGAGAAATATCCGAAATCAAGTCCTCAAAATCCGAAGAGTATTTCACCGGAAATAGATAAACCCTCGGACCTTTCGAAGAGCTCGAAATATAATGAAATGTTCAAACCATATGCCTCAGAGGGTGAGTTGCCTAAAAAGTCAGGTCAGAGAGAGGTTTTCAAGCCATATACTGACAAAAATGTCTTGGCGCAAGAACATTCTTCATTTCCCTTTGTTGATAGAGTTCCTGTAAAAGCTGTAGAAACTGAACCTCAGAGTAATAAGTATATGGGGTTCACGAAAAAATATCTTCCGCATTCGGACACGGTATCGTCAAATGTAGATAAAATTGCTACTTACCCGGAGAATTTGTCAAGTTATGTAGAAAATTATGTGAGTCATACGAAGAAGCATGCATCGGAGAAAATACCCGAAGCCCATGTACAGAAATCTGTAGTACATCCCGAGAATTCTAATTTGTATTCAGAAAGTCATGGTAGTCATAAAGATAATTCTGTTTTGTATCCAGAAAAGTCGATTCTTAGTCCGGGTCATTGCCGTACTCAGGATGAAAAATATTCTGAACAAGAAAAAATTTTAGCACAAGCGGAAAAACCAAATGTAATAGAAAAGCACAGATATACAGAAAAGCCTCAAAACGTAGAAAAAGCTTCCTATGAAAAGTTACAGTACTCCAAAAACATGAGGCAGAGTTTCGAAGAAACGCGACATTTGGAGAAGGCTCCTTTGGAAACTGCAAGAACAGCAGACAAATCGTGCGTTGAAAAGCCAAAGTCAGTGAATGATCATCATGAGGATAAAGCGAGACGAGTAGAGAAATCGGATGTCGAAAAACCTCGCCACTTGGAAAAATCCCAACATCCAGAAAAACTACGCCATATGGAAAAATCCATGCACTCAGAAAAGCCGCACCATATGGAAAAATCGCATCATTCAGAAAAACATCGACATTTGGAAAAGTCCCAACATGTCGAAAAGTCCCGACAAGCCGATCATCACCAGACTGTAGAAAATTTTCTGGCGAGTATGGGAAGACTACCACCGCCAAGACCAGAACCCTCGACTTCACACGGAGAGGCCTCATCTCTCAGTGGGAAAGTGCCATTTGACGAAATGCCCTCGGACTTATCGAAGCATTTCAGACAAGGTGATTTGTTCAAGCCTATAGAGAAACCGAAGGATTTCTCAAGTTATGAAATGTTCAAACCTTATGCGGAAACGCCAAAGACGCACGCGGGGGACTTCTCCAAACATCACAGATCGAAGGAGCACTACAGGCAAACTGACATCTTGAAGACACAGTCAGAAAGGCAAGTGGTAGAGTCTCCTCCATCCCGTCATGTATCCCACAATGACACTCCTTCTTCATCGAAGCATAGCAGGAGTAACGACGTTCGAAGCGACAACTTGTCCACTCCCAAGCACAGACTGATGGACTTGCCAAAAATGTTGGATGACAGCGGGGTTATAGTTAAGAATAATTACCAGTCCATTGAAGATGTTAGGAAGCTGTCAAGGGAAGATCATAATGCTGTGATATCAAAAGTTTCTCACTGCCCGGGCATTGTGCCGGATAAAAGGAAAAAACTGTCGGATCCGAGAACTCCGGATTTATTTACGGAAATGAGATCGTCAGATTATTTTTCAAAAACTACGAATAACGTTATGGATTATCATTCGACCCCCGTCAAAACGGAGGGCGACGATATTCAGATGGTGATGGAGAATTTAAAGGCTCTCCAGAAGTTGTCTTGTTCTCCGGTAAAAAATGATAATTCTTCTAGTTCGCCAGTGTCGGTGATCGCGTACAACAAAAACTTTTCGTCGTCCAAGTCGAATTCTGGACAGAAGAGCGACTCGAACAGTAAGGGAGATTTGACGGGTGGGTTCCAGGACGAGTTCCAGAAGCAGTTTATCAATTCCTTGCAACAAATGGCTGCCAATCCTAGCACTTCAAAATCCAGTTATAATAGATGCAGTTAGTAACTCGATTTTGGAATTTCCTCTGTCCTCTGTTTATTTTGATTTATGAAAGGTAAGAGAAGTTTGAATTGTTTATTAGCGGGCGAAATCCATATTTAAAAACATACCAGCCACAAATTATATAATTTTTGCATGCGTACGGGTACGTGTATGTCTGCATCTGCCAACTCCCAAGCGAGGACTGTATCGGAGATTGACAGATTGAGAACTTAGCAGATACCAGTGGCATATTATCTCTATAAAAATGTTTTACCGTTCACCAGCTGTTGCCCCCTTATTTATAGGCTTCGACAATGTCTTTGATTAATTTTTTAATGACTAATCTCGTGTCGTTGCACAGCCGTGGTGGATTAAAATCATGGAGCAATCCAACTTTCAGTCGAAAATTATGCAGTGGCATGTCTGCCAAATCCAATGAGTTCAAAAAAACCAGCTGTTGCCATATATAAAAAGGAAGAGTGCGGTATTTATAATATTATATTATATACTTACTAACTAGTTACTAGCTTTTAATAATAGCTAGCTAGTCTGTGAAAAACATGGTGTGCTCAAATCCAAGCCACAAACGGACATTGACCTTGGGACTTGTTAATAGTCACTGCAAATGCCAATGTAATCGGATATTGCACACGTTTTAAATGAATTGGCAGATCTTTAGGTATAATAAGGATTCACCTCGGAACTTGTCATTTAAAATGCTGGCTTTGACAACGTTTTTAATTAATTTTTTAATGACTCATCGCGTGCTGTTGCACAGCCGTGGTGGACTCAAATCATAGAGTGATCCAATCTTCAGTTGTAAATTATGTGGTGGCATGTCTGGCAAATCCAATGAGTTAAAAAAGCTGCTGTTGCCCCCCTATATATAGAAAGGAAGAGTGCGGTATTTATAATATTTTAATATTATATAATTACCAGTTAGTTACTAGCTATTATAGAAAAGTTAGCTAGTCCGTGTGAAAAACATGGTGTGCTCAAATCCAAACCACAAACGAACATTGTTTTGCCTTGGCACTTTTTAATAGTCAATGCAAATGCCATTCTTATTGTAAACAGCACACGTTTTAAATGAATTGGCACATCTGTAGGGATTCACCTCGGAACTTGCCATCTGGATAATTCACAGCTTCGGTGGCATCGCAAACTGTATCTACGCCCGATGGATAAACAATAATAGTGGCCGAAAACTGTTTAGGGAGTGAGAGAGTGCTTATTGTGTGAGAGAAACAGGAGACCAGCTTCGTTCTCATCCCTACTTCTTGCTGTTTGTTTACTGAGTGAGAAGTGACACCAGAAGACGCCTCGTGGGAATAACTGATCTATGATCAGGGTTAGGAAGGTAAAAATTGAGGGTTGTATGTATTTTTTAATGCTACGTCATGAAAAAATAAAAATTTAAACAAATGTTTGGAGTGGAACACCCTCAATTCGCCTACTCCTCAGGTAGTGACACGCTTTAAGGATTTTGTGACCTGACACCAGGGTCTCAATCTGCCCACCTACCAGGTCTCGTTGCTGGTCTCCGCAAGAATCTCAATCTGCCTACTCCCAAGCGTAAAAATGTCCCAACTTATAATGTAAATCAAAAAAAATGAACAAAACTGTTCCAAAAGATTTACACTCAAATAAAATAATGCAACTATTTATAGTACATACGAAGTCAATTCGAATGGCATAAAAACTAAATAGTTATCGAATGTCGGTAGTTTCTTGGTATGGCAGCCTCCAAAAATATAGTGGTACGGAGAAACACATGTAAAGGTAGAAGGGGCGCCCCTTCTACCTCCACGGGGGCACCCCTTCTACCTCCACGAGGGCTCCCCTTCTACCTCCACGAGGGCTCCCCTTCTACCTCTACGGGGGCTCCTCTTCTACCTCCACGGGGGGCGCCCCAGTCGGAATATTATCTAGTTGCTCTGAACTTATTGTAAATAACTTTTCAGTATAACCAGATTTATATTTTACTTGTCATTATGACAAATCAACATGCACCTTTCAGTACCCACGTAATACATACATAGATATTTTATTGATTGTTTTTTCGTGGTTGGGTCGTTCTGTCACCTCCAAATGAAAGCCACCTTTCAGAGGGGGTGATGAATTTCTAGATGAATAAACCTAACTCTTTTACAAATAAATATCTACTCTTCTATTCTTCTGATAGCACATTTTACCAGTTGCGAAACTGTAGTAGTTGTTAAAATCAACAATATTTGATACTGATTTTTTTTGTTTCAGGTTATCACTTTATTATGGACTGCAGAAGTTTCATTATTTTTTACTTTGTAAATAGTAAATATTATATAGTATTTTTAGGAGAAAAGAAAAATTTATACCTTCCCTGTAAGTACTCTTTTGTTTTGTACATTGAAAATTGTTTAAAATAGTTTTTTAGTCATTCCTTGTATTTATTTTCGCCTTGTATATTGAAAATATGTTGTACTTTTTGAATATATTTTTTCAAAAGAAAAAATTGTGAATTTTCCTGTAAGAATAATTTTATTAAAAGAGCTTTATAAAATGTTTGCGATTCATTTCAATCAGTCTCATATCGTGAGATCAGCTATAACTATGGAACAGAACAGTTTTCTAGATATCAGGTTCCTGCTGCAGTGAAAGTTACAGAAACAGGAAGCGATTTCTCTGTTGGCGGTAGAAATCAAAGCCTGGATTCATATTGAATTGTCTCCAGGATAGTGACATCTCCCCTTACCAGAACGCCATCTATGGAATCAATAGAGAACTCAATGTTTGAGTATCATAGATAAACAAGGCTCCCAAGGCGGTCAGTTGCAAAGCCAAGCTTCGACATCAAATGCGGACGAGATTTGTCCTGTCTTTAACTGCAGCTTTCTTTGCAAGGCAAATAGTTGAAAACGAGAACTCCAAACACACTTATGATTCAACCAGACAGTGCTTTTTCAACCCGCTATAGGTTTCATCTATAGAGCTAGGCTGAACCACAAATGCTTTGCTGGATTCAACTATCATTGAGTGACAAGCCTGAGCAAGTAAGGACGATGATACCTCTTCTTAGGAAGAGTAAGGACCTCGTGTATCTTTGATATCTAAGTATCGAGTTCTCTGTAGATTCCATAGATGGCGTCTTGGTAAGGGGGGATGTCAGGCTTATTCAGCCTATGCTGGCAGTTGACATATTAGGTAGAGAGTGAACATATTTTCACACAATGAGTTGTGTGGACATCCACACAATCTATTTTAACATTCACACAAAAATTAGTTGTGTGGACATTCATTCACAATCCCACATTAACGTTTTTTTGGCACTTGTTAGAATTTCGAGTGTATACAGAAAAAAGTTTTACCAGAGCTTCAACCGCAGTGAATTGCACTGTAATATAGCGTAGGTTAGGAATGTAATTTCGTGAAGTACACATTAAAATCATAACACAAGTGTCTTTGAATTTTAAGGGAACCTTTATCAACTTCCTGTAACCTTTAGGTCATGTAGGGCTCAGCAACTTGAATGAAAAACTAAATCGTTGAAATTAATTGCGTCGATGTTTTAAAAAATTTGTTATTCATTTTCCTGAAGGTCGAATAGATATTGCCAATTCCATAAAAATAAATGTCAAAACTGCCTCATAATGAAATAGACTTTATTTTCTGAGAGTTCAGAAGGTCATAGACGAGACTAAACAAACATCGTTAATTTAAGAGTCAGGAGCGTGCGAACCCATAGGTGGGTCAGAGGAATTTCCTACAGAGTGGAAATTCTTGGATGGAGGGGAAACACGGTTTCGAGAGGTGATCTAGATATTTGAGCGATTGTTCAGCCAGTCGATTTGAGGTAGAGTCAGGAGCGTGCGAACTCAGAAATAGGTTGGTTGGAGTTCTGGTGAATTATTTAGAGAATTCGCGAAGGGATTTTAGTATGGTGTTGTTTTTCGCGGTTGATTGCGGTATATTTGAGTGAGAGGACATTTTCAGCTTCCTGGTAAGAGACAGTTTTGGGAAAAAGAGGCTTTTGTCAGAAACAAGTTATGTGTTTTTACATTTATCGAATTTGCACCTAGATGTAGAAGGCTTTGTTTATTAAATAATCTTTTAATACAATCCTCAATTTGTTTCAAGATCCCTGATCTGTCAAGGTAGTTTGTTGTGGAATTCTGGAGCAAAATAAAGTGGAGCATTTCTAGATTCATACAAAAAAGTCGAAAAATAAATGAAACGAAATGATCATCAAACGTTTTTATTAACACTAAGCAAGTTTAGTTGGTTTTACAAACACTCTCTTCCTTTTCATTTTCTTTCCATGAGTCTCTAACCTCGCTAAGTTTGACTGAACTTCTGTGAATATCTCACTTTGTTCCTCTGCAGGAATGGTTCTCCTAGAAAAAAATAAACAATTCAATACAAATTTTAGATTTGAATGGTGATGATTACATATATTCTTTCATTAGATCATATTTCTCCCATGGTTTTTCTAGCTCTTTAGCTCGATCATAGAATTTTTGAGGTAATCCTAAATCTTGCACACCCTGCAGATTTTTTCGTTCCCATCTCTCCAACCAAGGTTTCGGTTTGAGTTTAACTTTTATTGGGTTGACAGGTACAGGACTCCCTGAAAAATATGGAATCCATACAAATGTGAATTTTTCTATATCCTTATATTTTTTCACCTTCAGGTAGAATTTCCAACTCCATGTTTGGGTCAAATGTGCTATATTCTGGAAGAGCATCTCTGAGGTACAACAGTTCGTCATCTAAACGTTTTTCTAACCTCAATACTTCTATTTTATGAATAGTCGGGTCATACATATGATACATAACTTCAACGCCCTGTAATGCAAAAGTTAAGGTGAAAAATACCCTGGCACAATCAAAGTTTTGCTAGTTTTTCAAATATTATAACTTTTAACTTAGGATTGTTGATTGCAATGACTTTTTTTACATATACATTACGACCCCTTTGAAATGAAAGCACACCTATGAAACGTTTTGATTGGATCACATGAAAGTGTTTTTTTTTCTGCCTTCATTTTTGGCCTATAGGAAAAGAATGGGAAAATGAATACTAGCAGTGAATCGCAATTCAAATTTTTCTCATAACCTCAATAACATGGTTCATTGAAAACTCCTATGCTAAAAGTGAAGCTAGGTTTTTGGCCTGCAGTGTAGCATTTTCTGTAACTGGCAAAGATGTACAGATCAGGTTTTGAATACAGATAGATGGAAAATACCTGGTGATCAATAACATTCCTCAAGGTAAAATGAGCTCTGAGACCGCACGCACCTCTTTGTATGCATATTCCTACAAAGCGCTGGTTCTTACCAGGAGTATGCCGATCTGCAGATTCAACAGCAATTATTGACCCTGAAAAGTTGAATCATTTATTACTTTGGAAAGAATGATAAAATAGACCTCCATCCACATACCAACGTAAAACTCTGGTATTTGGATTTGATGCCTACGAGCAATCATATCGCTCCTTTCCAATTTTTCTCGTACTGTATTTCTATATTTGAATTCCGGGTCTGGTAGAAACTCAGGGTATATATGACGATATTCCAAAATTTCTTGTTGTAGTTTGCCGGAATTGTTTCTGTTCGTTTGGAAACCACTTGGGTTCACATTGTTCACAGCAGCAGAGAACTCTCGGAGCCCTAAATATAATTGAAAGTTGTTTTATAATATTTGAAAGGATTTATAACTAACCTCTATAAGACTTGAGTACTTTCGAGGGTACTTTTAAAGTACAATTTCTAAAACATATCGAATACATGATGAATGAGCTGATACAACTTTCTTGTTTTTTGATTTTGGCTTCAATAAAACAAATTAGGTTATTCGGACTTTTTATTAGAATTCGAGTGGACCATTGCCGCCAGGTGGCAGCGAAAAACTCAAGGAAAACTGAGAAAATGCTCATATGGTTGTGTCAAAAGTTCTATCCATTTTAACGCCATATGTTTTCTTTCGTAGCTCTATATCTTAATAAATATTCATCCTTCTGTGTTGTTGTATATACTGATCGATAGAGAATTTTCTACTCTAGACATTAATGCCGTTCATTTTTTCGAAATTTAAAATTTTTGCCTTTTTTCAGTTTATTACTATACGATTTCGTTGAGCGATTTTTAACCGAGTTTCCTCTACGAATTCAATTTGAACAAAAAAGCTATCAATACAGGTCAAAAAAATCACCCAGGCATTTGGCAATGATAATGTTAATGAACGCACTGTTCGACGTTAGTTCGCAAACATTTCTTTCAGTAGATTTTGAGATGTAAAAAACAGTAAATTTCACAAATACCGTACGGAATGCTACGGCTGTATGTTGTATGTAATCTATGCATCTACTCAGCACTGTGACTTGAGCTCGTCACACTGTCCACCGTATAGAGGTAAACAACAAGTGAGTTTACTCCTGGTCGTCGTTTTTGATGTATCGTATTTGTGGTATCGTGTTGAGATTTCATTTTTTGCCGGGCTGTGGCGGCATGTAGCGAGTTAGGAGGGTGCAGGCTAGAGCTAGTCTTGGCTCGCTTGCTCTCACGCCTTAGATATATCGGTTGAGTGTAAAATAAGAGATGGAGATCTAAACATTAGTGTTAATACACTAATGTAGTGTTAATACACTAATGTTTCTTTTATCAACATTAGAAATTACAGTATCTAGAACCTCAATGGGAGAGTTAGATGTACTCATTTTTTTCTGGATTCCAGTTCGACATAAGGGAATTAGTGAATTGATTCAAGCATATTTAAAAATCTGGGGAGACATAACTTTTTCTAACACTTTGGACAGGCATGGTAAAATACTTTACATGGAGACCTGCTAGATTTGTTGGGTTTGCCACCTCAGGCAGAGGACTTCCTATTGATATTTTCCATAAATCAGGAGACTGATTTGTTTCTATGCTGTAATTAATAAGATGAACTATAAAAAGATCAATGAAAAGGCTGCATTACCTCTACATGATTATAGATATATCATATATACCATACGCTGTACTTTTTATCTGAAATGAAACGCCGTGAGTCTGTTCAACGGTAACCATTTTGAATTCAAATTCAGGTTTATTCGCCTGACAAAAATGACTGTTATAGAATTGAATTGCTTCATTACAAGTAATATCGCTACATTCCTCCCAACTTTGAGAAACATAATTATTTATTGCTTCAGGATCAGATAATTCTTCAGAAATTGTATTACTCTTACCTCCCACAACTTTGAAAGACCTCAAAGTATTCCAAACTCTCCTACTATCGTTGACTCTACAAAAACTATTTGAATATGCTTTTTTTTATTTCTTATCGAGGAGAGGGTGAAGTTGCGCAATAGTTTATATCTTTTTCAGTCCTGCTCGGTTTTTTAGTCTGATAGTCCAAAAGCGGTAAATTACATGGAAAATTTATCGAAGCAAATCAAGGCGCATCCAAAAACTTCCCACTATGATTCGATCATGCGCATTGTGATTTATAACGGAAAATTGGAGATAGTAACACTTCTGGGTCCTTAGCATTCTACTGTATTTATTATCATATTATCAGTATCAATCATCAGTCTTCTTGCTTTGTTGTATGTCGTCTCTTATGTATCATTTATTTTGCCTTGCAATTTGAAAAGTTTGAACAACATTCAACATATATAATTGAATTTTGAGATGGAAAAAGAACTCGATAATATAATATCAGCAGATAGTAGCGAATGGGGAACTTCATTGAGATTTTTTATTGAGAAGGTTTCAAAAAAAGTTAAATAAAAAGTACTTGCTGATCTTAATTGAATATTGTAATTTTCAGGCTTCCAACCAATTCAAATTCCCAGAATTGGTACAAGGATCCAAAAGGAAAGACTTATGGAATGCCATACTTCATATTGTGAAAAATTCCCAAGATCCATTAATTGTTCGAGACTGCTTCATTACTATAAGAATTTTAAGGTAAGGTGTCTGATCCAAAAACCTTTTGAAACTAACCTACTCAAAAAAATTTGTATCTTGTGTATGACATTAACTCAGATTTATCTGAGGGTGGATTGATGTACCTGTCTTAATTGTATGTTAGATGTAAGTCTTGAGAATTCATATTTTTTATGTTTACTACTGAAAATTATTCCAGAAAAATGCAGCCATATTTAAATTAACATTAAATTATCATTAAGAAAAATTCCAATGCTATTGCATGTAACATAATTGAGAAATATCTGGGTGTGGGTATTTATATTAACAGGTGATATTGACCATAATTTATTGCTAATGGTAAATTAGACTGCATGTATCCACCCTCAATGATCAACTGTTTATGATTTGCCACTTATGACTGTTTATGAATCCACCCTGCCTGTTTAGCATTTCTTTCAATTGAATTTTATATTGCAGCCGTGAGAAAGATAGTCTTGTTGAGCTAGTAAATGATGAGTGGATAGAGTTGTTGAAAAAACACTCCATAGGAAATGAAGATTTTGAATTCAATGAACACACCACTCCTATTTGTTTAGAGATATTGAAATGTCTCTCCAATTTAATGTTCAATTGCAAGGCTCTAGCCAAAAAGGTTGTGAAAGTTGGTATATTCAAAGGGTTAAAAACAAGAATTATGGATTACAAGTGAGTACATAACTAGTTATTATAAAGAAACCATTCATACAAATATTGTTTGAGTTTTCATTTATATTTATTAGGAATGAAAAATATCCAGAACAAATCAAGTTTTATGATGTAAAATTATTGTTCTTGATAACTGCTTTGAGCAAGGATGACAGGAAAGAACTCAAGGATACCCCAGTTTTGTTCATCAACATGCTTCAAGATGTTCTGAGAGAGGCAGCTAAAAATCAAGAATCCATTGTACTGAAAGTGAGTATAAGAACTTTTTTTTTTCAAAGTGGTATTGAAAAAAAAAAGTTGTTTAATCTACATGGGTTTGACCACTGATAATGAATCTGAAGTCAAAATGTGGCACTCCAGTCTACTTTCTAAGATAAGGCCATCCAAAAGTTGAAACTGTTGAAAACTCATCTATTTCAGCAAACCACTCCAATAATAAAAACATGTAAAATACACTATCATCTAGTCTGGATCTTTCAATGCCTTATTGTCCTATCTTAAATGTTTTCAACACAATAAACACTTCTGTTTCACCATCACCATATTTTCACCTCACTAGAGTCATTCTATCATTTGTTGGCAATCACGCGATATTGTTTGCCAAATTTTGTAAATTTCATTGAGCTTTGCCTTATTTATAAAACTATTTTCGAATGCTGTTAGTTGGTAAAGGGATATTTTTTTTTTCGTAGATGAACAATTTAGTTTTTGCCAACGTTTCGGACTTTATTGAATCCATCAACAGGGCTCTATAATAAAATAATTTAATAAGGAAACAGTATACACGACAATACATATTGCAAATTAATATAGTTTCAACTAATATTACATTTTGTAAAAATAAAACAAACAGGTGGACTTACCAAACATTAGTTTATTCATGCTAAAAAAACGTTAAAAATATACAGTGTCTTTCACGACGAGCGTTCGTTAGGAATATATGGAGAATAATTCAAAAGAAAAACTTGAAATTTTGTGGTAGTGGGTTTTACAAAATGGCTGAAATATTTTCAACTTCCGGTCTCTTTCCTTTATACCGGAAGTTGAGGGCAACTTCCTTATTTCAAATGGAACACCCTGTATTTTATTACATTTTTTAATTCCTCAGCACATTTTAGGCCCACTTTGTATAACAATGCCTATACCCAAATTTGTTAGTTTGCTAGATATTAATTTTTTCTGAAAAATTTAACAGTTACAGCACCACTCCAAAAAAATCATAACTCATAGATAGTAACAGTTGAAAATGGAAAATTTCACAGAATCACACCTTGTGCTGCTGTATCTTGATAAGAAACCATTCGCAGAATTCCACTCGTGCAGGTAAGTCGTGAGGTTTCAGATTTTGAATGTGGTGATATTTAAAGGGACGCCACTTATGTTTGATTAAAATCTGGTTTATTGACGAACATGAAATTCTAAGTGACTTTTCTGCGTCTTTCAACGAATTTTCTGGATAGGCTGTGAAGTAGGCCAAAACTACAATTTCGAT
>WOGR01005995.1:0-13400 GCA_015342045.1 Leptinotarsa lineolata | reverse complement strand
TGTAATCAGTGACCGACTTTGAATGCTGTGGTGCTTGACAATATAAGGCGAGTGGTGAATGAAGTAGGTAATAGTGATGTGTGGAAGAACTATGTGGCCCATGTTATAAAAGAAGAGAACAAATATTATGTGCAAAATTCCATAAATCCGATCGTTATTCAACCCGATGATGATTCCAACTCATCCGAATATAGCGAAGAAGAATTTTGATTTTTCTAGCAACATTGTTGGCCTCTATTATTTTGTAAATATGTTTGTTGATGATTTCCGATAATTAAAAATCGAATTCCTTTCAGAATATATCATTCATCGAACTAGACAGAAGCGAACAAACAACAGCAAGTTTGTCATGACCCCATCTTCCCGAGAACGAAGTAACCAACCGCATATCCGAATTTTGCCCAATTGCTCACTTCGTATACCAAATCCTTTGACAAATTCCAAGAAACAACTTATCGAAACTGTTGAAAATAATTTTATTAAATTTCTGTATCTACACAAAACAAAACCTTATTAGTTTCATTCATATAATCCTATAAGAAAAGAATAAAAAATGATAAAATTGGAATAAAGAACGGAACAGCATAGTATATAGTTCTCCCAAATCTTCTAAGCAATAGAATACACACTTGCTGCAACAATTATTATTTTCTCTTCATTTTTCTGGTATTTATTTTAGACAAATCAGTGCATGAAAAATGTGTTGAAAATGAACTTCATATTATGTTCTCAAATGAGATTTCTCTGAATTGAAAATGATAGAGGTGAAGTCAATTAAAAAAATTTGTAAGAATTCCGATTAAAAATCCTCTTTTATTTGCATGAGTAGATATTGTAACATTTAATTAGTTGTATACTTGTGTATTTCTAAACAAATAAATTTTAATATACTGTGTTACAAAAAATATTATTTGGTAAGTTTCAAAAACTTGAGTTGAATAGGAGTTCTTGGAAAAACTTGTTCACTACACTTTTCTATAATTTATCAATGAAATCAATTTGACTAATATTTTTTTACATTTCATCCATGAATGCGAAATTGTTAAAAAAACTGGACTTTCTGAATATCAATGACTAACATGGGTTTAATATCAGTCATGGGAAAATTATGACCATGCTGCTGAAGTTGAAATTTAACCACATTTCCTTAAATTTTCGTCAGATGAATGACTTTCAATATCTACAACTTTTTCGGACACTACGATAAAAATTACAAAAAAAGGACATTGAAATTATGTACAACATTTCAATATTTTTCTTCGTTCCAGAGAAATAACAAAGTTTGTGATAAAAAATCAAAAAACTATTTCTACAAAATTAGAGACTATCTGCTTATATAAAACAATTGACAAAAAATATTTGTTAATCTAGTCCATTCTGCATAATTCGGGTCTTTCAAATATTCACAGAACGATCTCACCCAGTATAGGCGTTTCGTCCGTCGATTTCGTGGTTGAAATCACATCTGTATTCATCAATTTGCGTACGTGAACTGACGACCTACTTCCTAACAAAAACACCTGAATAACGCATGATCGTAAATCCCTTAGTAGACGACGATTTCACTTTTAAAAAGCCCATCAAAAATTTGTTATTGTAAGTAGACCATGAAGCAACGCGACCCTTCGAAATTATGACGCACGACCGAGATGACCCACATTTCGCGTACAACAAGTATACAGGCCAATTCGAGGGGTCGTAGTTCATTGAATACTTTTTAGTATTCAGGAAGTAAGTATAAAAATGTCCCTACAAGTGGACAACTTGTTATATTATCGATCTCGCCTTACAGAGGGAAGGGGGTGTTGGTATACCCCTAACAGGTGAGGTGCCTTCCTGAAGACGCCTCATCCTAAGGTGTGTGTATTGGTGCCGCAAGGATGTATGACCACAGTAAAAATCAACCAGTAAGTCAACTCCCACTACTTTCATTCATAGATGCACAAAGTTCTCGGTGACCTCGTAACGAAGTGCGGAAACGATATCGTTCTTTTACTAAAGGCGTGCGCTCATATAAAAACGAAATTTAGGGATATTATAGAAGATTTTGTTGTAAGTACGGCGATTTCACCGGCTCTTCAAGAGCCCAACCCTTGGAACATGCGGTCCACACATGTGTTATATCCGACCGTTTATTATAACTAATCCGATGCCCGAGGTACCTTCGAATCCTTCGATACTACAGCACTGGACGCGTTGGATGAGAATCTCATCCTTAGAGCGGTTGAAGGTCCCCGGCAACTCGGGTGGATCACGTGGTAAGAGAGCCTACTGGTTGTATTCTACTGTGGTATGACTATGAACCCACTCAGTGTCATCAACAGAATCTTCAAGATATCGGACGACCTCTCGGCATGGAAAACCTTGTCACGGTAAAGACGACCCTCCTTTCTCTAGCTAGTCATGTTACCCTTTATGGATCATGAAGTAACCTAAGAATCCCATCCCGTGTTTACAAAAGACCACAACTACCACAACTATCCTTCCAGTGGCATCGGATCAAGAGCAGATTTCTCAGTTAGAGACTTCAAATTCTTTCTTAAAATAAATGTATGGAGATCAATATATGTCACGTATACGGGTTTTTGAGCGGTATAATCGTTTCAAAGAAGGGCGAGAAGACATAGACGATTATCCATGCCCAGGGCGTTCTTAAACTTCAAAACTGGCTAAAAGCATCAAGAAAATGGGCAATCTCATCCATCAAGATCACCGTGTTAGTACCTGAGCAGTTGCTGAAACTGTAGTAAACGACAAAAAATCATCATTTAGATATTACACGAAAGAAAGTGTGTTCCAACATGATCTCTAAAATCCTCCAGCCTGGACAAAAAGACCCACGAATTTTGTTATGACATCTTGAAAAACATCAAGAAAAGTTCTGAACTATTGGAAAGAGTTACTACATGTGATGAATCATGGTTACCTTTGAACCAGAAATTGAGCGCCATTTCAAGGCACTGAAAGAGTCCATAGTCACCACGATTGTAGAAAGCTCGAATGTCCAAATCAACATTCAAGGTGATGATTATTGATTTTATCATTTGCCATGGAATCTATATGTAAATTGCGTTCCTGCAAGACAATTAGTGAATGGGGGTTATTATCTTACGGTTCTACCCAGCACTCTCTGTGAACTAGTAAGAAGAAAGCAAACAGATTTGTGGAAGAACAAATCGTGGATGCTTCATCAGGACTATGCTCCAGCTCATACTGCACTGATTGTTAAGTAATTTTTGGCCAAGGTGGGATCCCTGTGTGAGAAAACCCTCCCATTCATCAGATCCGTGTGACTTTTTGTGTTCTTGAATGTGAAGAAAGCATTGACAGGAACCAGGATTCATATAGTGAAGGAAAAAGCGGCGGAGATAATGAGTATGCTTTCAGGTAATCACTTAAACACTATCGAACAGTGAAACATTGGGATGAAAAAATGTAAGGTGGGTGGAGGGGAGTATGTTGAAGGGGTTGAGGTGGAAGGTGAAAGAAAATAATTGAAAGAGTTGCACCAAAAATCCTGTTATTCTCAAGACAAATCATGTAAGCCATTATGGGCCACATGTACGACTACAGAGATGTACATTCCAGCCTAGATAACTATAGGTTAACTGAGAGCATCAAAGGTGCGTCTTCTGGATGGTGGGTGCTGTTGCTACCCAGAACGCCGCCTGAAATACGTCATAGGAGACCTACTTCACAAGCCACACATTTGTGTTGCTCACCTATCTGTCGAACCTAGGTTTCATGATCTGCCAACCCTTGAGTGTATTTTGTTATTCACAGGAAAATTCAGGCCTACCTACTTCAAAACCATAATTCAGCGTTACGTGAATAGTGGTGTTCCGCAGGGATTTCAATAGAATAAAACATAATCGGTTTCTTTGAAATATAAAAACCTATTTTTTAATAACAAATTGCGCTTGCCGGAAATACACATTTCAAAGAACTTCATTACACTCTTCATGAAATAATTATTAATATTGATTTATAGTTATTTATACATAATTCTCCTTGACGATCTATTTTTATAACGATATATTTTTATAAAGAAAACCACTTTTCAAAAATACACAAATATATAAACTAGTAAAGCAACTCGGGTAATTGAAAATTTACTTCCTGTGAGTCAAAGTTGGATTTCCAGGAACTTCGAAATCATTTTTAACGCAATTAGTGGAAAAATTGTAATTTTATCCGGTAAAATGAAGACTAATATATAGGTATTTGTAATTTGGCGCTGTTTTTGATATTCGTAACAGCAGACAGGTCTAGGTGATGTTCTTATTTATATAAAATGACAACTGGATTTTTCCCAAAATAAGGGGTGTGTTTCTGGTTATACTTTACTACGTTTTTTACGAATACTAGTTTCTGAATTTACCTGATCAATGATAATTTTCAAACTGAACCGTTTTAAAACATTTCTTGTCATATTTGCAACAGAATAACCTTTCAAAATTTCAATACATGTGGAGATCTGTTGAAATTAAGATATTACGTATAATGACTATGGAAGGTTTGCTTCAATAAAACACATTTTAAATAGCGAATCTCCATAACTGATGTTTTTTTGGAAGATTTTTTTTATTTAGAACCGGAAATCAATTTAACAAATTATTTTTTAATTGAAAAAAGTATAAATCAAAAAATTATTTTATCAAATTTATTTTTGATGTGTGATTTTGGAAAAATATCAATTTTCTTGTTTGATAAGTAGGAATGTAACTACACAATCTCGAGCGCCATTTTCTTGCAAATTAGAAAATCTAAAAATGTCATGAATACTTATTGTAGGAAAATGTGTTCAGTTTTCAGAAGTGGTTTTCAATTATAAAGACAATGCAAGAATTTCAAAAACAAAGACCTACATTGATTGTGGTATTACACAAAATTAACGGAATGAAACACCAGCCAAGAAGCAAAGGAAGCCGGTTTCAAGGTACCTCGATTTTTCAAAGAACGATGCTAAAAGTATTCGTAGGATATCAAACATTTACATGCCGCTCACGTAGTTATGTTATTTTCCAGTATTTAATTTATTCAACAATGTAAGCAAGAAAACAACTGAAGCGGTTATACTAAATTTAGATAAATATAAAGGAGGTTTTTCAAGTAATATTCAGAAATGCGGTCGCCGACATTTGGCACTCCTTTCCTTGGGAAATACACTGGGGCTTTTTTGAAGTTTGCTCTCCTAGCCAAGACAAACACGTCGACAGGTTGCAGAGGAAATATTTTTCATAAGTCACGTTGCCAATGATTTATTTACGGAAGTGAGCACCATGTAATAAACAGTTTGAACTGAAGCGTTTGGTTATACAAAGAAAAATTAAGTATGGGAATCAGTAAAAATTTAGTGAAATCAGTTGAATTTTAGGTTTTGTTGTCGTTGAGAGATTTCATCTTGACGTTTCGTTGGCGATGAGTCTTCGGAGATCAACTCAAGATATATAAACCTCTGAAGGAGCTAGCCACTCGCGCCAGTGAAACGTTAGGAAAAAACTTCAAAAGACGACGGCCTTCAAACCCGAATAAAAATATTGACACTAAAAACTTCGGCCGCGAAATCATGTTCTAACAATTTAATTTATTATCGAGTATATCATAAAGATATTTCAAATTTTACCCCATTTCACTTCGTTGATAAAACAAAGATTTGAAGTGCCAAAAATATTTTCAAACTTCAGAGGCCTTTCTGAAAAACGCCGTGAAGTGCGAAAATACTAGAATGTTCCTGAAACTTCCACATACAAAAATATGTTTGAGGATCCAAAAACTACTTTTTATACAACTGTCATTAAAAGTGACATTTTTAATGGCTGTCACGAGTATTAAAAGATGATGTTTACAAAGTAGCGTGTTAAAAATATTTTTAACACGATTTTTTTCGACCAAATAGCAATAAACAAAACATAAATATTCAATTTTCAAGGAAGTTTTATTATGAACAATGGATATAGATACAATTGAATTCTGTTAAAAATGTATTACATACATTAATTGCATTATTATTATTATTTACGAACATTAATATGAAAAGTACAATTAAAACAACTGCTGTTATAAATACCTTGCGATGTTGAAGGGCCTTGTAATATATTTGAACTAGCTGAGTTGAAAATTTAATGGATATTTACATTTAATTCTTGAAGCGCAAAGAAGCGAAAGACTTTCTGAAACAGACACCTGTATATTCCTTTAGTTCCGGGATGTTCAGAAACTCAGCAATGATAGAGGGCATTTTCCCAAACTTCTTTATACCAACTGGGTTGGCACTGCATTTATAATTTGAGTATTTCAGATAAAAACGTTGATGATTGATAACAGAATGGCGTAATGCAAAGTATTTATTAAAATAGTCAATGTTTTTTCCAACAATGCAAAAAGAACGACCTATTTTCGTTTTTGTATGTGGAATTTGAACAGTCAATGATTTATCCATTAATTTAATGTTTTCTATTAATAAATAGCACAGCTCTTCACGCCGGCAGGCTCCATATATTCCGAAAATAATAGCATCAAATATTTTTCATCTGGCGCCTCATTTATAAACCTCTAGACTTGTTCAAACGTGAGAGTTTTTGATTTTTTGGGCCTAAATCTTCAATTTTTCCACTTTAAGAATGCTAGTACCTTGAAATATTTGCTTGAATTAACACCATTTTTAAAAAGCGCACTCGACTTTATCATTGAAAACTTGCTCCACAAAGTTGAAGAGTTCCATATTTTTTATTTCTCTTCTAGATAGGCTAAGATGACGGTTTTGCTGAAATGTCCTTCGACGTTTTTAGTCTACACCAGCTAAGAAAATTAGAATATGCGATTTTATACTGCTGAGCTGATTTTTTTGGTAACAATCCAATTGAAGCTCTTTTTGCAGTCTCTTCAATATCGTCAGGAACACACAATTCCTCACTATTGTTCTTCTTTATGCAAGACATTGAACACCAGCAAGAACTTTAAATGTGACTTTAGATAAAACGCGTGAGCTGTAAACAATTCTGTTTGTTGGTAACTAGGTGATTCGGCGTCACCTGACACGACCACTTCACAGAAAATGCAATAACATGAAAATAGTTAACTGACAAAACATGTCAAAATATGTTTTTATAGAAATCTTAAATTTATCTATTTCATTATGAAAACAGGACAGTTGTTTATTAATAGAAAACATTCAATTAATGGGTAGATAGATAGATAGATAGATATTCATTTATTTCTTGTATAAAAGGTAGAAGAAATACTTTGTACGAGAAATACGTTAGTAAACAAAATTACAAAAGAGTATTAAGATACAAAATTTGAATAAAACACTTCACATGCACATATAAGCATAGAGTTGATAAAATAAAATTTAAAATCGACTGTTAAAATATTCATCTACAGTATAAGGCTTCAGATTGCATAGAAATTCTTTCACAGACTTCAGAAAACTGCTAGCCGTCCCAATGTCTCTTATATCCTGTGGAGGAGAGGTAAAAAATTTGATTGCGCTGGGTAAATCATTGATTGTTCAAATTCCAAATTCAAAAACGAAAATAGGTCGTTCTTTTTGCAGTGTTGGAAAAAACATTGACTATTTTAATAAATACATCACATTACGCCCTTCTGTTATCAATCATCAACGTTTTTTTCTGAAATACTCAAATTATAAATGCAGTGCATGGTATGAACGCGTTTGGGAAAATGCCATCTACCATTGCTAAGTTTCTGAACCTCCCGGAAACGAAGGAATATGCAGGTCACTGTTTCAGAAGATCTTCTGCTTCTCTGCTAGATTCTGCTAGCAAATATAACGGATATTAAGAAGCAAGGGGGATGAAAGTCTACAACAGTAGGTGAGGGTTACATCGATCAATCTATTTCTTATAAAAAAGCTATAGCTGAAAGAATAATCCCAACAGCCTAGCTCCAGCGTTACAGCATCGTCCTTTTCATTTCAAGAATTAAATGTAAATATCCATTTAATTGTCAACTCAGCTAGTTCAAATATATTACAAGGCCCTTCAACATCGCAAGGTATTTATATTAGCAGTTGTTCTAATTGTACTTTTCATATTAATGTTCATTAATAATAATAATGTAAATTTATTTGTATCTATATCCATTGTTCATGATAAAACTTCCTTGAAAATTGAATATTTATGTTTTGGTTATTACTATTTGGTGGAAAAAAATCATGTTAAAATACTTTTAACACTGGTGTTAAAAATATTTATAACACCCTACTTTGTAAACATCATCTTTTAATACTCTCAAGAACCATTAAAAATGTCTTTTTTAATGACAGTTGTACAAAAATAGCTATAGGTACTTCCACGATATTTTTCGGAGTGCAACTGTTTGAAACTTGAGTTGGAATTTCTAAAACTTGGTTTCTAATGTTTTACGTTGATGAAGGTTTCTCAATCATATAAAATGGCTGAAATAGTGGAAACACTTTTTTTAATTCTCAAACTTAAACGTTTGCTCATCGACACTTTCAATCCCAAAGTACGTTTTACTACAACTTAAACTTGTTTCAATTCGTGAAAATCGATGTCACTGTATAGATATCTTTTTGCCCACATCTCACTGATGATTCAAACTTGATTCTGAAACTTTCACATTTATTTAAATCGAGAAAAAGTGATATTCGACGAAACTTCACCAATTCGATTGAATAATTAATATTATAACAGGGACAAAAATACATACTTATTAATGACAACCAAGATAACCAATGTACTCGTATCTAGTTCATAACATTGACACCAGAGAGAGTATCGCTTATTTCGAATTTCTTATAACATAAGAATCGATGTTGAAGTGTTGCTTTTCAACAATTAAAAAAATAACATTTATCCTTCGCATGAATACGGCTTGACTACTTGTTCAATTCCAACATTTTATCCATGCCATTGTTAATGGCACTTAATTAAGAACAAATCGAGTTTTTCCTAATTACGTAACGCGCAGAAAACGTTCTTGTACGTACGGCATTTCTTTCCATGCAAAGGTCAATTCCTGATAGCGTTCAATTCCTTCTGAATGTAAATGTACTTTAAAAGCCAAGGTTAATATCGCAAAACTTCGATTAATAAGTCATATTCGTTAAGAGTTACGCTCGCTTGGCGCAACTGTAAAAATACGAGTATTGTAATGAACGAAAATAGATTTGCTTTCGCGTGTGTCGATATTTGATAAGCGAATTGATAACAGCTTCGGTAATTGATATAATTATTAAATGATGACACTATAATTAGGTAATGTATGGTCTTATGGGTTGAGAGCATACAGGTTACGACTCAAGTGTTAAATTAGCAGAACCACTTTTAGATTTTCATCCCCATTTTTAGATCATCTTTTTCGGTTGATTTGTACTTTAGGTACTCCAGAATTTTTCCTCTTCATTTAACGGATATATTGTGAGTTCGCTAGGTGGTAGAGTATTGTTGAGCTAGCAGAAACCAACCAATAATAATAATTAAATGTATTCAATAGTATAAATAAGGGAGAACTAGGAGAGTTGTGACAATTTTTACTTTAAGGTGCATCTCTCGCTCAAGAAATATTTCACAGTGATGATGTATGTGAATTAATGTAGCACCATTCCTTTACTCCACAAAACAATTATTAAAATTAATTGAGGTATTATTGTTTCTGAGAAAATCAATTTATATAGAGACTACCCCTTCTCTCACAACTCTCCTAGCTTCGAGGTAAGTTGTGAGAGGTACCGAGGTGACAGATTTATATTTAGACTATTATAAAATAGCATTATAAATATAATAAATAAATCAAACATTTTCTTCTTGCGAAAAGTATGTAATCATCTTTGAGAACATCAAGTACCAACAAAAACAACATAATATAAGATTTCCTTAACAAGTATTAATTTCTTATAAGTAATTATAGCATCATTTTGAGATCAATCCATGGCAACAGGCTCACTGATTCTGGTGAAAATACATTAGAAACAGTGACAAGAGGACTCTGGACTGTTGACGTGGATGTAATAGGTTCAATGGCATTATTATTCAGAACTGGGATATGGGCTGTAGACGTGAAAGCAATATGTTCATTGGCATTGTTTACAACTGATTTTCTGGATAGCATAGTTTGATTTGTAGATGTACCTGGAATAATGGCTCTTGCTTCATCATTATCAACTGTGTTGGTGTTGAGATTTGGAGTTATGGTGCTTTCTGCTAGATTGCCCACAATTTCTGAAACAGTTTGCTCTGTTCTGGGTAAGGACATGTAGCTAGTTCATATTGTGGGAACACACGGCGTCTCTTAAACTTTTACCTCTTAACTCAACCTCTTCATAGGCCAGGTCGTAGATTTCAACACTTGCAGTTCCTTTATCAGTCTTTCGTGTATAGTTAGTAGGTATTCTTAAACCAAAAAGTACAGCCATTCAGCATGCAACATCAAAATTAAGTAAGATTGGAGAGTTGTGACAGGCTGTCACAACTCTCCAACTAGGTGCTAAAAATGGCGACTTGGTCAGCGTAACGCTTTGAAACTTGAATAAACACACAACACAAGAAAAAAAAACAACAATGCACGTGTATTAAGACATGATGTAAATTCAATAAAAATTTCGAAGAAAAAACCTACTTTTGGTATTTTTTTGTACATAGTCGTTGTAATTACGCAACCGCTTTTCAGGCGACGCCTGCCGGTACAAAGTCAAATAGTGCGTCTCTAAAGCAGCAAACGTGCGTTGTTGCCACCTGGATAACTATTGTTGGTAGAGAAAAATTGTCTTTTGTCCAACTATCCTCTCTTACAACTCTCCTAGGTCTCCGCTACATCGATTATCAAGAAAATGGACATGCAGTGAATAATACTTACAAATATCTCACGAAGTGATTGTACACACAATTGAAATAGTGTGTGTATGAGTTACAATGCATACGCGAGTACAACTGTATAGCTGTTAACATCAATTATACTTAGTTCTTTTTTATCCTCACTTTCATGAAACGATATGTTTTTTTGTGGAAGACTCTCAATGATATGGCACTCTTCTCCACGCATCAGTTGGTATTCTTTCAACCTCTCTGGAATGATAACTTTCGTTCGAGCTTACGTCATCTATCACAATCACATAATCAGATGGAATGGGGTCTAACATTTGCTCAAAATATTCCGCAAACACATCATCATTTTTTCATCATAATCGCCAGAAGGATCTGACTCAAACATCAATGAAACATTCTCAACAAAATCATCAACACTTCCAATATGAGTAATAATCAGTCGCATTTCTTTTCAAAAAGCTACTTCAATCCGGTAGACCAGCCTCCTATAAATGCGTGACGTGAACTTGTTTGGTTTTTGACTTTCTGATTTTTTTTTCCAGCTGAAATTTAATTCCTTTGAAGTTTTCCACAATTTCTTTCTCTGTATCGTTGGAGACGTAGGTACTATGGTCTTCTTTCAAGGCGTCCATCGTTTTGTCTAGAATCGATATTTCTTTCTCATACATTTTGTACTATTCTTTCAATTGCAAATTTGTTGTTTCTATCAACAGACACATTTTTTCTTCTCAAAGAATGTTTTGGTGATTTCACAGCTTCAATTTTTTTTTCATTCTTGAATTTATATATCGACGATTTTGTTTTATATATCAGAAGATAGAGAAAAAAATGCTTCCCTCCTCGAAACAAGATTCTATATATCCCACTGGTATGATTATATCGTTACAGCCAAGCTGTGTGCGAAGATTTATACAAAAAGTTAATGTTTAATTTAAAACTAAAAGTTTGTATAATGTTATTTTAGAGCGCAATTTGGATACGAAAAGTTATCTACTCAAAGGAAGTTTACAAAAGCCCATCTATGGACTCTCTCACCTACCAGAAATACACCTGTGCTTCCGTGCCTCACCCTGTCAAATCCGTTCGGATTTTTTTAGCTGTGAAAACCGTACACCGTAACTACGAACAAAAGACTAGTACGCAAGATATGCAAATGCGAAACAAGTGTGCTGTGTGCTGCTAGATTACATGGAGGCCCACACGATGACATTGTAGTATCCAAACGGAGAAGGCCGTATCGTTTTTCATTTGAATTTCGTCAGCGATAAATGCACTGGCATGTAATGGCGATCGACACTTGTTTTGTTTGTTCATTTGTCCAAGTCAAGATAAAGGATGGATTACGGTTGCCGGGATTCTTTTGTTTTTAAGTGCAGTTTCGTGGTAGTTCTATTACGGATCTGTCACTCAAGTACCAATGGTTTTTTTTCGTAGAACTGGATGGAATTCCAAGATTGAATATAAACGTGATCGCTCTTTTCACTATACATTCAATGCACAGACGATGCCACTGAAGATGTCCTCATGAATCATGTAATTTTTGTGGAAGAATCATCTCCTCACACAGTCTGAAATATATTAAAATTGTAATGGAGAACTTTCAACAGGTCTGGAAAGGCAAGCTTCTAGTTCAAACCGACTTATTCAATGATTCAACAATGATGTTTCCATTATATTTGAATATTATTTAAATAGTTGTGGGTGGTTTTGAGAAAATACCATGTCCCAGAATATCCAAAATATTTTGTTCATATGTAGATAAGAACCGTCAAATCTCGTAAGTTATTGCAGGCAAGATTCAAATTTACCGTAGAGCAAAACTTTATTAATGTCTATGTAATGGCTATAAAAAAATTAAAAAATGTCGACAGGGTATTGCGAGTAGTACCTATTACTTTTTCGAGTCAAACTGTTTTGACTGCCAATTTTATGACACTACTTTTTCGGCAAAATCAAAACATAGTTCAGTTTTGTAAGTTTACATCCTTGATTTTGATAATCCGTACTGTTAAACAGAAATATTTGAAAATAAATCGTGATTTTCGTTTCGAAACTGAATTTGTAGACTTCGATGTGTAACAAACCGTTGTCAAAGTGTCAAAATTATCAAATATCGATCCTGAATAGGGGTGGTTTGTTACTCGATTTTGTCCTTGCCATTTTGTTTTCTGTTGCTAAGATACGATTTCCTGAGTTCTAAAGCTGATACCATCTGATAACATTCGTCGGTAATTCCAGCCTTCTTCAAAAATATATTTCTTCTTGGACATATTTATCACGGGTTAAATTACGTGATTGACGCTCCATAATAAACACAATTAAGAATAATTTACAAGTAAACAGTAACCGGATAAGTACACGTCTTAAACTTGTTCAGATTTGCCAACTCAATAGTTACATTTCGTGCTTTCTCTATAATTTTTCGCATTCACAAATATAACATTGTACTAGGAGATTTTATTACCGGCAAGAAAATATTTCGAAATTTCAATGTGGTGCATTAATTTATTGGTAGCTACCTAGGCCTCTCTAATACGTCAAATTTCGACTAGTTTCATCAGTCAAAAATATAAGTATATACTTGCAAGG
>WOGR01005994.1:0-13401 GCA_015342045.1 Leptinotarsa lineolata | reverse complement strand
AATACTTTTTGTTTCATAATAATAATTAACGTCATCTAGGCCAGAGACTACTATTATTGAAAAAATAGTGGAATAGGTTTGAAAGAAAATCGTAAATGTATGTTTTCATTGACCCCATATTGTAATTTTGGTTCATTTCACTACGAAGTCTAATATATTTGCTAAGAAACAAGCAAATTTAACATATTTTCCTCAATAATTAAGACACATGCATCTTATTTTGAAGAATGCTTTTTAATGTTTCAGAAATTATTTTCAAAAATTTAAACTTGTGGTTTCAGCGAATCTACGTATTCTTTAATAAAAAGGTTTTTGAAACGCTTTCAAGGCTTTTGATTGCAATACAACGTGTTTCATTTTGAAGATAAAAAAAATTACTCATAAGTAAAATATAAAAACGCCTTTTGTGTAAAAAGCAAAAGAGATAGGTATAGGGAACCCTAATACAGTTTTGAAAGGAATCTACTTCTACGTCAAATTACGCCACTAAATACGGGGTGTTCCATTCAACTTCAAGAAGTTATTTAATTAAATGTGTGTCCAAATTTTTAGGCAATTTTTTCGCCACTCTGTATAACATTGCATTGAAAATTTCATGTTGTAGTTGACTTTTACATTTGAGGTGAGCATTACAATTAATCACTAGCAGTTCGTTACACGTTACAGGGTGAAAACAATTTTTAAATTATGGTCTGTATTTTTAAATTTTTCAAAATTTCTCAGAAATTTGTCAGTTTTACGTGAAGAAAATATGATAGAAACTAACCTTCATTTTATCTATAGTACCTGTATTGAAAGTTTTTCCTTAACTCTCTTCATTTCTCGTAGAAATACCGAGGCGAATGTGGTGGGCCACATATATCATAAAGGAAATTTTAAACTTTTGGCAGTTGAATGTGAAAAAGTTATTGACACAAACAACCTTCCTAGTGAGGATTCAATTAGAAGTGATATATCTAGATCTCTCAATGATATTTATCATCACTCAAAATTACCAAAAGTTTTTTTGGAAATTTGACCACACCAATAGGTTTTTCAATAACATGAAGATTGCTTTGAATGTTTGTATCGACACTAATGAAATTTACAATTATTCCAAATTGAAACTCACTCCTATGAACCCTGCCATTCCTTTGCTTTCCGGACTACCAAAAATACATAAAGATGGTATCCCTATTAGACCCGTTGTTTCTTATTGCAATTCTTTGGCTTCCAAACTAGCCTTTTGGTTAAATTCACCCACTGAAGACATCACCCTTTTCAACAATCCTCGTTCTCTGTTAAATTATTTTGATATTTTCCAAAACATCAAAGATATGGTTTCACCACCTAATTTCATTTTGTTGTCCTTCGATGTTGTTGATATTTTTAGTATTACTCCTGGAGATTGTATTAGATCAGTTGGGAAGTTATTATTCAAATAAGATATTTTGTCATTCCATGCCCTCAGTTACCTAATGTTCTATTCTAAATATCGTTTCACATCGAAATTTCTTCCAGTTCAATTATGAATATTTTTTAAAGATTTCTGGTCTAGCTATGAGTAGCAACTTGTGCCTTCTTTAAGCAGAGATTTGCCTGGCTGATTCAGAACATAACCTTCAATTTTTTCCTTTATACAATCAGATATTGTTTTAGTACAGATATGTTGATTGTATTGTACTTTTCAATGGCGATTATAAGGAAATAAACCCTCTATAAGATTTCATAAATTCCTCACACCCTTCTATAAGATCCACCATGGAATTAGCAAAAGACAATTCCATTCCTTTCTCAAATTCATCGATCAACATTAACGGTTTCAAACTTGAATTTTTAATTCATAGAAAACCTACCCAT
Source organism: Leptinotarsa lineolata (assembly GCA_015342045.1). Lineage (NCBI taxonomy): Eukaryota > Metazoa > Arthropoda > Insecta > Coleoptera > Chrysomelidae > Leptinotarsa > Leptinotarsa lineolata. The sequence goes on along the minus strand of WOGR01005994.1, from coordinate 11,562 downwards.
ACCGATTCAGTAATTCCTTTTTCTTATTGCCACCCCTACTCCCATCAATTTGCAGCGCTCAATTCATTATTTCACAGATTATTTAATATTCCGATGTCACCTGAAAATTTTAACGAAGACTTGAATAGCATTAGACAAATAGGTCACAATAATGGTTTCCCGGCTTATCTAATTGATAGAATCTACAACAAACACAGAACTGAATCTTTTAACCGTAGTTTAATCCCTGCTAACAACTTGAAATAAATATTGCTATATTCCTTAATAAGGAAAAGTTTCACAAGATATTTCAGATATCTTCAGATGGTACTGTGAAGATAATAAACTTTCTTTTTATACTATGGATCCTATTTCCAAATTGATAGTCAACACAAAAGATAGAGTACCAATCTCCCATAAATCAGGCGTTTAGAGAACTTCTTGTTCACAACCAAATTGTTCTGCTCAGTATGTTGGACAAAGTAGTAGGAAAATTGAAACAAGAGTTCTTGAACATGTTGAACTGATTGATAATTTCAGAAATATACCAAGATAAATATACCTAACACTAAAAGTTCGTTTTCTGATCACATTCCTCAAAACAATCATATTTTTGATATTCATCCTGATCAAGATATGATACACGTTTTCCAAAAAGGCAGTTTACTCAATTTTCTTGATATTTTCGAAATTAACTCAGTTGTTCATAAACCCAATCTTATCTCTCTCAATGAATAAGTACAGTTTGATTGCAAAAAGTTTTTCAGTTCCCTCAATTTTAACTGAATTTCCCTTGCCTTGATCTTTTATTGTAATTAGCTGACATGTACAGATGGTACGTAATCTGTTTGCCTAGAACATGGATTGATATCTATACGGTGGCCATTCTCCCGTTGTGTTCTGTGTTCGCAGGTCCCTTGTCACTGTTCTATGTCATCTCGACTTCATTGCTTTATAAATTTCGACTTTAGACAGTTGATTTTCCTTTCTCATCCAACTCAGTTCGGCTTTCTTTCTTTATGATTTGTTTTCATGTGGAGTTTTTGATATTGTAAGAACAAAGGCTTTAAGCCTCCCATTCCTCAGCCATTTATAGTTAGGATGTTATAAACTTCCTTAATTAAAGAAAAAGAATATATTATAATTAACAATGTGAGCAATTATTCATTGGTAACGTGATGATGATTTTCTCTTCTCCATATTAAAATATTTTCTTCTCCATGTAAGTGAATTTATACATCATGGTATTATGTTATGTTATAGTGTTCTTCTTTCATTGTAGAATTTTGAAAAATTAGCTGATGATGAGCCTATATAGGTTCGAAATATGTACTGATTGATGCTTTCACCGTTTTAACGTCTGAGGGTCATAATAAATCGTAAAAAGGCTTCTTTATGTATTTCATTATACATTTTCATTCGTATTTTTTACTAGTACTTACAATGAAACTCGACCTTACCTAGAACCCAATTTAGCCTCACTAGATACATGGTGAAGTCGAAAATAACTATGTCCAAAACAATAAAATTGAATTAATTTGAGTATTATGTAAATTGAAAATTCCCAAAACAGGACAGTGAAATGAAAAAGTCGTAAAAGTACAAACATCGATAATTCCTTCGAGGAAATTATGATATCACACTCTTCAATGATTCGGTAAATTTTGTAGTGTCACCTAATTTACCTCGAACATCTATAGAGTCTTCCAGAAGGGACTTCCGAACTTTGAAATTAATAAGGGTCATCTTGTTGTTGCTGTTGGCAACTGACCCTGATTTTCATCGAAAACAAAATTGTCGAATTTAGGCTCACACATATAACTTTTTTATTATTGGAGATGGAAAAACGAAAAATGAGGGTTGTGTATTATAGTTCAATTTACATTTATCGACATATTTACTTGCTTTGCGGTACTTGCGGTTTGACCGGAAATGACCCCAACTTTCGATTTTTAGATATTAGGACATCCAATATATTTTTGTTGGAGGATAAAAGACAATGTTTCTTGATGAATTTCATCAGTTCGGACTTCCATTGTTCAATATTGTATAAATGATTTGAAATCCCTTTAAGAAGCCAAGGAAAAAATACTTGAACAGAATGGACCAGAATACTAAAGAAAATTTAATAAATGAGGTACTTATGAGGTACTTATAACACAATGCCTAAACATTGTGTTATTTTCAATAAAAATCAATAAATTCTAGATTAACATGAACCCGGGGAAATTTACACGTCAAATTACCTACGAAATGAATATTTGTCATAAAAGTGCTTGGAGACATCTCGAAAAAGCGGTTTAAAATGTTACAAAATACACATATCTCGAAAATTGCATCCAGGTGACTTCGAAAGGTGATTAGAACTTTGTTATTTGCTAATGAGACAACCTGATTTTCCTGTTCTTCTGGAAAATGTAATTTGAATAAATGAAAGCACTTTTACGAATTGTGGGATATTCAACCGAAATAACGAACATATTTGGAGTATAAACAACCCCAGGCGGTTCCGAAAAATTCGACCTCAAATGCGATTTAGTATTAACGTGTGGGCTGGAATTACCAAAGATAGAATTTTGAGTCTTCATTATTTATTTGATGGAATTCTGAATGGAGAAACCTATCACCAGTTTTTAATGTAGATTTTCGCAGACTATTTGGATAATCTACCTTTGTTTAACTATAACAACATCTGGTTTCAACACGATGGTGCTTCACCGCACACTACTAGACGAGTATCTAATTACCTAACTGAAAAGTTTGGTGATAAATGGATAGGGATTGATGGGTCCGTGAGGTGGCCAGCAAGGTCTCCAGTCTTAAGTGTTATGGATACATTCTTATGAGGTACACTGAAAAATGAAGTTTATAGTTGAGGGGAATATTGAGGACCTTCAACACAGCATTGTTAGAGAATTCGGAAGATTGAGGAGGAGAGAAATCACTTGTGCAGTGAATAATATTCGAAGAAGGGCACAGTAGTGTTATCATGAACAAGGCTAGCATTTTGAGCATTTGCTGTGATATACTTTCGTCTTACATTTTAGTTAATTGTTTTTATTTGTTCAAGGTTTTATTTTCATTGTCGTTGGCTTTTCAGAAGAACCAATCTCGTTGAGATTTTGATCCAATAATTTGAACATAGTTCGATGTGGTTGTCGTCTTTCGGGATACAAGTTTAAATACATTTCCTGCTGTTTCCATCGTATTTCTAATAAATTTGTATCATATCTCTTTTTTCTTTATTCGTGAAAGCCATCTCTCACCAAAAATTCAATGACTTGTACAATAACAAAATGTCATTGAGTGTAACAAATTGAAAGTCAAATAAAGAAACATCAAAGTCAAAGCCTATCATGATAAGAATTAATTTTTTTCGATACCTCCAATTTTTCGAAAGAGGATGATAACTTATGATACATCATTGAAATGGTAAAATCTGTTTCCATCCAAAACAGAAAGAATCCAATGTAGCGCCCATAAGAAAAAATAAAGTTGATGATGGTGGCCGGAAGACGAAAAGTCGGATACCAAATCTGAAAACATTATTATGTAGCAGGGAAAAAGTGGTAATGTAGGAGTGCAATTCATTTTCGCATTCTCCAAAACATGAAGCCAGAAAAAAATAAAAACCATTTTCCGAAATTTCTGTTTTTTCCGAATATCTTCGGGTATACTCGAAATTTTAGAACTTTATTGATGGCATATTATTAATCAGGTAAATGCACAACTTTGCTCCGGTTCAACCATCTCCGTATCTCCCATAGTTTCCGAAATCCCAATGGTGAGGATCGAATTTAAAGCACCCTGTATGTTTAAAAGTGCGTCAACTTACCTAAAATAGGTTAGTATTCAATAATCCGGCAGAAGAATCAGCGAATTATATTCTTTTCTTTGGTTTAATAAAAAATAATACTACTCAACTTTTCGCTTTTTATTTCCATCGATTTGTTAACTCTACTCTCTTTTTTTAACGTTATTTCACAACAAAAATCAAATTAAATGAAACTGCATAGTGGACTAAATTAGTAACTAACAAATCGAACAAATTAAATTCAAACACTGTATATCGAGCAATTCAAAAGTTATTCCTAAAATAATCCGTCTTCATTTTTAATGGACCAGTCATTTGGAAAGAATCTTCTATTGAATATGTTCTAAAGAGATGGTTTCTCATTGTTAATTTAAAAAAAAATCTGATACTGAGTTAATGAAAATAGGTTTTCTTGACTTTTTGAGGAGAAATTTCCTAGATTTCTTCTCTATAATATAACTATGAGAAAATACTTCCGTTAATTTATCAGTTGGGGTGAGTTATACTGTCAAAATAAACACAATAAATTTGAAACAAAATGTTATCATCCAAGTTATTTTTCTGAAAATGATTTTTTTTCAACCTTTCAATATTCAATATTTGGGAATTATTTTTTTTCATGGAAATATTATGTTATTCAATAAAATCCACGTTATAATTTCATTGTATCCCGTAGTTTTTCGGTATTATCGAACCTGAATAAACCCGGTTGATTTTATAAACTTTTTTGTATATAAATTGATGGATGAAGCCGTTACTACGTGGTAAGAGATCATCATGGAAAATGAGAAATGAGAATTTTCTATGTTTTTACCACAAGGTGTATATTTTTTCTCTTCACATATTTCCAATAATATTAAAAAATTTTATATTCAAAGAAGATCTTTTTGTTGATTGAATTGTATCCCGTCAATAACTCTTCCTACAAAATTTTATTTGTGTCGTATTCTCGTACGACTTTGTTATTTGAAATTATAAAGAATTGATGTATAAGAATATTAGATGATATTTTAAAATTATTTTTATTATAACTTTCAAATCGCAAGGTATTTATCTATATATCTATATATAACCCCATATTTGAAGAAAGATTTTGAAAGAGAAATCACATTTCGATTGAAAAACTCTGCTGACCATTGAAGAGGATCAAAAAAGAATTTTTTGGAGTCTTATGAATGAAGGGACCGCTTGGTATATATCCAAGCAACGCTATAGTTTCAGAAAGTATTTTTCTGAAGGAATCTGAATGTGAAAAAAATACGCAATTGTTTCACTAGTTACCGATGAGAATGAATTTCCAGCATTCATAAAATACATGACAACAAAAATTGAATTTCTGAACGATGTAATTTTCCTTCAATTCAAACTGTCCTCCAGTTGTTTCGGCCTGTAGGTCTCATCAGTATGGAGCTTGACTAGTTTTCGGTTGAAAACCAACAACAGAAAGCCAACAACAATTTTCATGCAAATTGCAGCAGCACGTAGTGTTGTGGCCCCAGTTTGGAAACCAAGTATCAATCGTGAAAATTATCATATTGCATAATTATCAAAGAGAGGAAGATTTCATGCAAGTACTCAAAAAGATCAGGTACATGATGAAATTGGCCGATACCTGATAAAAATCCATAACGTATTCAAAAAACACTTCATTGTGAGTTTTTCACTAAATAGTTTTCCAAAAACGCATAACGTGTTTCGCCATACAACGACTTCTTTGGGCATGTCTTCACTAACTAAATTCTACATATTTAATGCTCTACTTTTTTTACAATTTGAAGTATCTAAATTTTGAGGACCTGAGTTTCACCTAGCCATTTGATGTTTTATGTGTATCTGAGTTTGTAATGAATAAAATGACCTGGGCTTATGTATCAGTCTCCACATTAGAAAAAATATTTAGTAACGGAGTGTTATTCAATTCTCGGTAGTGGTCTCGGTAGCGTAGAGGTTAGCACATCCGCCTTTCAAGCGGAAGACCTGAGTTCGATTCCCCGCCGGGTCACTGTGCTGGGCAATCGCACGTTAAAAGGTAAGGCCTCGTTAATATATTGTTCGCACAAGTTTCGACTTCTGAGGGTTGATGTTCGTCAGCTGGTTAACGGAACGAACAATTTTAGAACAACAACAACAACATTCAGTAAATTACCCGAGTTCATGGATCAATTTATTTTTGAACATTCTAGAAGATTGAGTTTTAAACTTTTCCCTTTTGAATATAACACGTTGTATCCATGATTGAACTCATGTCTTTTTGCTAAAAGGTGGATCGTAAATGTGGAATTGGTCTTTCTATTTAAGATACTACTTCTATTCTCTTTAGTTCTTTGGGAAATAGTTCTCCATGCTTGACCAATATCAAGGGCAAGACCCACAAGTCAGCTTATATACCCCTGATCTATCCGACACCGAAGTTTCGACTTTATTGTTTTTAATAAATTTACTTAGATCATTCGAAGTTTTGTTTATTGTTTAATGAAACTCTCACAACAAAATGTTTTCTGATTAGATCAGATACATCTCAGATATGTATCTCATTGGCTATCATCAGTGTGACGTAGTCGACAGTGAGGAGATGGCGTTACCAGTCTTGAAGGAAACTGCTTGACCAATTGGGAAATACGCAATCGTCAAATTATAATATGGCTCAAAAATCCTCATATTTCTTCATCAAACTGAAACATTCGTGAATTTCGTCAAATGATATCTATTATATCCTATAAATACGCAAAAAAGCCAAGAGTATTAATTTGAAATTTTAAGGGGTTATGAAGAAAAATTATCCTTCAACAGAGAACTGAACTCGATCGGTGAACATCCTACTCCGGTAAAAGGAGGAATCAATGAAGTGCTCTGATAAATTGAAGTTCCGTAATCCTTTGCAATATTGGGTATTCCTTTCCATTTACTTGATCTCGTTTCAGGAGCTTTTAGTGCACTTCAAAGCTTTCACAGGGAAAAGATACATATTCACGCAAACCACTTTTATTTCCTCTTAAAAGAAATCAGATATACTATATACGTATAAAGGAAGTTTACATATTTCTTTTCAAGTGCTCTACCGAAACACATTTCGAGAGTACGATTTTATTTCTTTTTACTGGTGACATGAATGGAAACGTGAAGTAGGTGAAGATCGATGGCTAGTTATTATATCATGAATGATGAAAATTTTGGTAACAATAAACAGCCATTTTTATTTCTAGATACAGTTGTTCAGCACGAATGTACCATAATATAAAATATCGGTCTGGAAATCAAAATTTTTCTTGTGAAAAAAACTCGATAATTTATGAAACAATAATAATACTATCTATGATAATGAACAAACAATTTTCATAATCAATTTCATTCGGGATGCGTCTCTACACATTTAGTTAAACTGTTAAATTGAAATATTTTATAATGTATAGTATGTAATTACAAAATGTATTAATATGTTAATTATTATTGATATCTTCTGAAAACAAGTTGAACAATGGTGAGTGAATAACTTCTTATTGGTCGTTGGAGAGTTAATTTGAATCGAATTTTCGGCTTTTTACTACTCCTAAAAATACAACCGTTTCAATTTTGAAATTTGAATGTTTGCGTTTATTGATTTCCAGAGATTCCTGTTGATTCAATTTCTGTCTTTCATTTTCTGTATTCAATATGTCGTAGTCCTTGTTGAAATAATTGTTCTCGAGAAGGTGACAAGTATAGCAGGAATTGGCTTCCTTCAGTTCAATACTTTTTTAAGATCGGGGATACCCGTTTTCAAATCTCTGGAAATGTTTTATACATAAACTTTTGATGGCATGTTAGTTTGTGAACCTCTGATTTGTTATTTTCGTTTACTTTCGATATGTTGTTTTTTATATATCTATCCGAGGAGTTACCAGTCTCATTTGATATGTAGATGTTCTTTTTTCTTAGTAGTCTATTTGTTTCATCTGATGATTTTCCAGTATACTCATATGAGTATTTTGTAGCTGTCAGTTTTATTCTTAATAGGTGGGTAGACTCGACGTATTTGAAAAGTTTTTCGTCAAGGATGTGATGAATCATATTCGAGGTAAAGTTTTTATTTACTGTAAGTTGGATGATGGAGATTCATACGAGAATATCGAACAAGGCGAAATTTTTTGACGGATTGATATATTTTCTTAACAGTTCAGATGCATTTGGGCTAGAAAAAAAAATCAGTGTCAAAAAAACCTTATCAGTATATTACCTGATGTCCATATCTGAAAAATCTTCATATAATAAGAACTGAGGAACTATTCAAAATATCTAGAATACCTTGAATAAGATGAATGAAAACACTTTTTTGACTAATTTCCGCTACGTTTATTTATTCTTACGCCTCTTCTCCTTTGGGACGATTGGACTTTGATTTTGATATCATAACCATATACCCATAATTTCTCACCAATAATGACCCCTTTGAGCAAATCTAGATCGCCGTTGACGTCATTCAACAGCGATGATCATGCGAATCATGCGACGGTTTTCTTAGTTGATATTTAGCAATTTTGGAACGAACTCCGCATGCCCGAAATTTCCAACTGATATGCCAAAATCCTCAGCAACTTCACCTATAGTGATTCGTCGAATCTTCATAATACTTTTCAGCACTTTCTCAACATTTTCATCGTTTGTTGATGTGCTGTGGCGTCCAGGGCGAGCAAAGCTTGTACCACTTGTAAATATTATTCTGACTCAGAGTACAATGATCGTATACCACTGTCAACATTTTTCGAATACCTACTTTCATTTTTTACACAAAATTTCATGCAAATTTTTTGATTCATGTTTTTGATAGTAGAAAATCGCCGAACACGCAAAACATGTCTAACTTTACCACTCACCAACAAACTAAACAGCTGAAACTGTTAACATATGTCCAAGACGAGTGTATCAAGATGTAAAAATTAATATATCGCTGGATGAATGTACGTAGCCTGCGAAATTGGAACATACGCCACTATTTTATCATTCACACGAACATAGCAATCCACACAAAGCGTATTGATTAGTTTTGAACTTTGTTATGATTCATGAGTTGTTTACTTGTTATACAGAAAACTATCTGATTCTCAAAATGTTGTTGTGTGTTGGTGTAATTGAACTCTATGTTGTACATAGAGTTCAATTACACCAACACACTCTGTAGAAAACTAATATTTAATGCTTCATAGCACAAAATGGAAAATACATATATAGCAACTACATTGTCAAAATGATATCAATATCCGTAGAGTGAATATTTCAATATGGACATGGAATATTCACTATAAACTCTTCATCTACCTATATAATAACTACATATCATGAACAATGCCCTTTATTCAAAGAAAAAATTTTTTTTCGAAAATCAATCTAAACATTCATACTGTATCAAGAACCACCTACTTCTTCTGAGTGTGTTTACAAAACCTGTTGAATGTTTGTGCTGCCTCAGGTTGTCATACAATAAACCACAATGACTCCATTGCTAAACATTTGCGTCATTTTCATTTTTGAATACTGCTTGAAAAATATTTCTTGAATCGCCACTATCATCACACTGGCAAAATTTCTTTTTATGTTTTGATAACACCATTTCCATGTATTTTTCGAACTTCCGCAATCTCGCAACCGATGTGAAATGCTATCTATTTCATTGCATTTCAAACATAAATTGGAGTCACTGATTTCATGTCTCACAGTTTTTGAACCCACCGCATATATTTCCTTTATGGCTTTGTATGCAATGGATCTCCATTTTGATAAATATTGCGCTTTTCAATGACTTTGCATACCGTACTCCACTCATATTCGTGAATTTCATTTCTATTAAAGGTTAAATTGAAACGTTTTTAGAATAATTTCGATAAATATTTTTGTGAAACCAATTCAGAAAGGTACTTGAAACGGAATGGTTCTGATAGAATGTATTTTTCAATTTTCGAAAAGCTACCTTTGTCATTTTTTAAGTAATTGTAGTAATCTCAATTTTTCAAAAGTAGTTCCGAAGTGATCTACTAGAGTTGGTCAAAATGATATATGAGAATGGCAGTACTCAATGGCGACGAGATATATGTTCGCAGTTGTATGGGCGACTAATCACGAGTCTTTTAGACCACATCCAGGAGGATGTGATCTGAAGGACTTGGATAGGAATCCGAACATTTGGTATTATATGAAATAACAGTCTTTTTATAGTCATTTTTCATTGGAAACTCCGAATTGATATCAAATTTTGACATTCAAATGAAATCATTATTTTCCTGTTCTCATGTAGTCGTCCCTGATTGATTTCAATATTTTTCTCATACAGATGCATCGTAATTAATAGGAGTAGCGAGAGCCTTTGTAACACTTGAGTCGTTATTCGAGTTCTGAGTTACGGAATACCACATGTATATATTGAAGCATGATATACGAAACTTAGTAATTACACATTCAGTGAGCACCACCATGGTGTGTTCCATTATATGTAGGAATAGGAGAAGAGAAAATTGCAAGTGGGGCAACTCATCAAGCACTGCAAGACCAAAGCGTATATAAAAGAATCAGTCACGGATTCCTGAAACAACTGCTGGCAAAATTCTTAATAGAAACTGAAAAGAGTTGAACCTACCATAAAATCGTAGAAAAATATCCCCACAGGGCTCCGTATAGGCCACAACCTATACGTTCACGGACACTCCTTCAACGTTATTTTAAACTTATCTTTTCTACCATTCGAAAACTGTGGTATCTTAAATGTGATGAACTTTTCAATTTTATAAAACTCATCAAAGAACCCCTGATATACAAAAAATATTGACCTCTTTTCTCTCAGTTATTTACCGTATTGATACCTTTTCAGAAAACTTTTTAGAAGTTATTTTATTGTTATATAATGCTAACGACATTCGCAGTCAATGCAACGTTCTCCTTGGGAAAAATGAATTTTTGGATAATATTTATTTATGCGTTGAACTAGCCGATCATTATTTAAATCATTAGGTACTTCAACTAGTATATGTACAGTGTGTAACAACGAAAACTTAACGGAGCCGTTTTTCAATATAAATAATAGGGTTTTCAAAAAAAGCTTGGATACGTCGATTTCTAATTGAAGGGGGACAACTTTCAGACTATTCAGATTTTTGTAGTACGCACCTCCTCGGAGGGGTGCGTCCGACGACCCTTATTTAGATAGGGAAAGTAGGTCAAATGGCACCTTGTTTTGAAGGTCTTTTGAATAACTTTATAACTCTGTTGAAAAAAAACTTTTGTAACGAATAGTTTCCGGAATAATTTATAGTTAAAATTGCCATGTTAATAATACTATAGACAGACCACTAGGTAACTTGTTTGCCTAAATAAAAAACTTTTCGAGCAGTTCTTCTTATCAGTTTTTTGTTAAATATAATATCTTTTTGGAAATCAATACCCACTCCTCTTTTTTCAGTGTTCATTAGTACATAGTTCGATTTTTTTGTTTAAACGGGTCGTGTATGGTTATTTGTTTAAAAAATGCACACTACTGCTGAAAGGGTATCAGTTGATGCTTTATTTTTTCGCAACGACCAAAATGGTGATAGAACATCAATTTTATTCAACGAGCAAAACCCTGGCAGAAATCATGTTCTGGATTTGATCAAAAAATTCAGGGGGACAGGTTCGGTTTTGAATAAAAAAAGGAATGTTCAGAAAAGGGTAGTGAATGACGATAATGCGATTGAAGTGATTGGTCAAGTCATCGCCAATCCCAGGTTAAGTACCAGAGGTTTATCAGCAATGGCAGCAATAAGCCA
>WOGR01005992.1:0-13402 GCA_015342045.1 Leptinotarsa lineolata | reverse complement strand
GTTATTTTTACTTCCTTTTACGACCACCTACCTGTGTGAAACTGGATTTTCTGCTATGCTACAAGTAAAAAATAAATTTCGCAGTAGGCTTAATCTTAATCCAAATCTACGAATGAAATTGAGCAATATTGATCTTGACATCGATTCCCTTGTTACAGCTATTCAGAACCATCCTTCTCACAGAATTTTTGGACTGGGTTAGACTTTAATTATTATTTTGTAACAATTATAATGCCCTTTTTTGAATGAATCAATTTTTTACTGAAATTAGTAAATTTTATTATCTACTTTTCCAATATGTGGTACGCGATTGACGCAGAATTTATATAAGTGGTACGTGTAAAGAAAAGTTTGAGAATCGCTGCTGTAGAGTATTGTAAATAAATAAATAAAGACATACATCATCAACTCTAGACCGGCTGCGGTGCACCAAAATCTATGATACGGGGCTAGATCAGGAAATAGGTCAAAAAAAATCATAATGAGTACTGCTAAAATACACCTGGGAACACACAATGGGACAACCGCCCGAAAAAAGAAATGAAAACTGCTTCAACACAGAATAATTAGTGTTACTCACGGGTCATTGTCCATTTAGAGGACACCTGAACAAAATAGGGCTGTATAAAAAAGATCGGTAACAGGTTGGTTAGCGTAAGTGGTTCGAGCCATTTCATTTATAATATATGTTAAATGGTAACGAAACTGTTAATGTCTTCATTCTTTGCATGTACAATGACTGCATCTGTAAATTTTGTAATATAAATTTAAAAAAATATTTCTTTCTGTTTATAAAACGTGTGTAGTCTTGCAGACCTCATCCCAGCTTTCATTATGTTTGCATGTTGCTCAAGTTTCCCAAACCAGAGAGAACGTCTTTTTGGTTGAAAAAATAACAGGGTGGAGTTTGATATGGTGGAATTAATTTGCTGGGTGTCAAATGCATCATCTGTGAGAACATTATGAAACTCTGCATCTACTCGAGCCAGTTGTTATTTCTTCAGCGGTCTACCATTATTATTATTATACTTTATTTATTATTATGAAAAGAACTTACCCTCTGGTAGAGACGAATATTCAACTTCCTCTTCGGCTTTCAGGTTTCCAGCATTGATGGCCCATTTGAACGTTTTGAAAAATATATCTTGTCCTCCAAGACTGACAAACTTCTTCAACATGAGATGGTAAGGGTAGCGTCTTTCGTCGAAAAGCATTGGGCTGGTGAATCCGACGCTGCATATCAAAAACGTGAGCCGACACTTAGCAGTGGGACATGGCGGCAACTTCTCGCAATCCAATCCCTCTGCTAGTAGTACGTTCAAGGCAGTAGCGACATTTCTCGCGTATGGAGACGGCATAGGTGGGGCGGCCACGATGTTTTGTCCGCGTCTTTGGCGTATTGGAGAACCAACGCACAGCTTGACAAGCAAACCAAAAAGTTCTGCTAATGCTCTACCGAGTCTGGATGAGGCCCCTAGAAGGGGCTTAATGTATTTGAGATTACGGTTGTCTTGCTTATTGATAATGGAGCCGGTTTCACTATCGACATCCATTGTAATAGGTGGTGGGTTGGTAGTGAGTGCTTCCATTGCAGATGCTACATTACCGGTGGTGTCAGAGGTAGAGTTTCCTTCACACTAAAGATCAAAAAGTAATTGATGAATAATTAACCATAAGTGCCACTTATCTTTTGATTCATCTATACAATGAAATTACAAAATTGGTAAATCAAATTGAAAATAATGACTTCTTTGATTGTATTACCACATTCACAAAACAACTGCTTGTACTATTGCATCCCTTAGATTATTTTGCACATTTTGATTTTATTAGATCACTCATATTATAATTTTGAACATATTTGTGTCTTGAACTATTCTCTTGTCTCTATTATTGAAACAGATTGACTCCATTAATAAAACAGATTTACTTACCCGATCAAAGAAAGCATTCAACTTCTCAATGTCTTCTCTGGTGAAATCGCAATCCGAGGGAAGCAAATCATCACTGCAGTAGGCCAACAGAAGTGTGCTCTCCCAAACCAAAGACGTATACAAATCCGCGAGACCCTTTAGCACTTTAAGTCCTTGCTCGGAACCCCAATGCTGAACAGACAGACTCCTGATTTCTGTTTGGCCAGTTCGGCAAATGTGAACGAACATGATAACATAACCGTGAGCAGCCCCCATTGCGTGAAGAAGAGGTGTAGCAGATGCAGTACTGAATGCGCTTTCTATATCTGAGGCATTTGCCAGTTCCATCAGCAGCTTTGATCCTCCAGGTACTTCCTGTTTGGCATACAGAGGCTTCAGCGAGTCCAAAACGCCTTCCAGCTGCGAGAGGCCTTGACTGAACAAGAATGGTTCGTGGGCTAGATTCAAGATGCTCTTACAAACGGTAGCGACAGCTTGGGCGGGATTGGTCACCGGGCAGTCCACAGGCAGATTGGGTAGGCCAAGAATTTTCAATAAGGGCACCACTCCTCCTTTCTCGACGAACTCCCTGCAGTGATCGTCGGTGGAGTTATTACTGAGAATAGCATCGATGAACTTCATAGCATTGAGTATGTAATCGATCAGAGCTACTGGAGTTCGTTCACTGTTAGCTTGAACTTGGCTTTCGGTCTGCCCGTTTTGGGAAGAAGTAGATGTCTCGTCTTCATCTTCTTCCTCCTCGTCAGAGGAGCCTTCGGCATTGGTTGCGGATCTGGAATTAGTCGAAGGAGATATTTCGGATTTGCTGTGCGGTCTCCAGCACACATACTTCGGGTCGGTTCCTAGTCGAACCAGCTCTTCGAGAAGTTTGATGATGGCGAGAGTAGCGTCTTGTCTAAGGCTAGGCTGATGGCGCATCAGTTCGTCCATAGCGTTACCCAGGTTGCAGGCCGTGTCTGCTTGGGGTTCGGAGCTGCGTCTCCTTCTCATTGCCGGTAAATAGTTGGGTGACAGTAATATATTAAACAATTTTTCAAATGGTTTGCACTTAGCGAATGATTCCAGGCCACGGTTGTTTAGACATAGGGCGCTGAACACGTTGGGAAGGGAGCCGAGAACCTCTCTAGTGGCAGGCACTTCTTTAACCAATAAAGAATGTAAGACCACATCGGTTAAGCCATTGTCTTGGAGAGCGGATAACAACGCCGGTTCTTGATAGACGTATACTGTAACAACGTCTGTGGCTAGCAAGAATAGGGACGGACCGTAGTATTCGGCGTTGGCGATAATGTTTTTCAGAGAATTAGGTAATGTGCCTTCCATGAGGTGACGGATACTTTCCGCGAAAGTGGAATCTTGAAATGCTTTCTTGAGGAAATTCAACATCGATTTCAGAAGAGCAGCTCGTTGTGGAAGACAAGTTTTTCCAGAGTTTTCCGTTATGTATTCAAGATCAACGGAAGCAATTTCATCTCCGGTTTCAATAGTTGAAGGTCCAGCGACGTTTTCGTCAAACTGTTGGTCTGGAACGCTTACTTTTATTTGATAAAGCTGCTCTTTTTTGCAGAAATTCACTTCGGACTGGAAATAAATGCATGCATGAGACCTTATCACGAAATCATGCGACAATACTTACATCCAAACGGTTGATGAAACTGTGAAGGCCTCCGTGAATTTGGAAAGCGGCCATATCAATATTGGTTATCAGATCAATAACTCGTACAGCACGAGTTACAAACTGGAATAAAATTTTCAAGTTGATACATAGATACTTTATTAATCTCATTTGCCAAATACAGTATGACGCTATTTGGAAGAATGAGATTATTTCGGAGAATATCAAAAAATGGAAAAGGAAAATGTTATTGTATTCGAAGTGTACTATAACGATGTAATAATAAATATTCGATAAAACGTTTTGTGTTAACATGGCCACTATCAACCTATTTTTTAATATGGACCAGTCTTTTTTAGTGCAGAAATTGATAAAGCGATAAATTCACAATCCAAGGGTATATCACATTTGACATTTTTATAGCGTTTCATTTGAAATAACTACCATCATCTGTGACAACAATTTTAAATTACGGTCCTGTCAATACTTCTTTTGAAAAATGTTTCGGTTTATTCAAAATATAATTCAGACAACCCAATAAATTTGACAGGTAGGTACCCTAACACAATTAAAATTCGTACTTTTTCGTTTTGGAAATTGTTGTATTGCCGTAATCCTTCTTTCAAGGCTTATTTCTCCCTTATCAATTAAAATTCGTAATATTTTTATAATTCTCAATCCTGGAAGTAACAAAAATATCAGTTTTTGGTCAAAATTAAATTGTTGTATAATTTGGTATGATTAAATAGCATCTCAATTCACTTATTAAGATGGTAAATAAATTGAGATGCTATTTGATCATACCAAATTATACAACAATCTAATTTATTTATTTTTATATGCAAAACTTCATAAATTCAAGTTACTGGCAAATTAGATTTTTTTTTCAAAAAGCTAATTTATCAAATACAGTAATTTTTTGTCCTTTACATATGTATTTATTTTTAAATTTAATATTCTGATTATTTTATAGACCTGTAGAAGGTAACAAGGTAAAAACGATTTCAAATATTAATTGTCCTTCTCAAAATAAAATATTTAAACAATATTAGTTTTCGCAATATTTAAATTATCTTCGGATCATACAGAATATATCATTGGAAAATTATTATTAATACCCCCAGTCCGACGCCTATTAATACTATCTTTAACGCAATATAAGAAAAAGCGTCGGCCTCCTCTTTTGACGTTGTTTGTGGCAAGTCACTATTTCAATGGCTCGTTAACGGCGTCCTCAAGGGGCATAGCTGATAGAAATATCTCAGTGAATTTGTGGATGAACTGCAGTGCCACTTGCTTGGGACGACTATGTCTCTAATGTCAAACTATTTTTGTGTTCATCTTTATATATTGATTTTGACGTTTTTTTCACAATGTATGATGTCTTCATATATAACTGAGTTGGTATCATTACAATCAGCGTTAAATAAAAAATCTATTTCAAATCAAACTCACTGTTATATGATCCAGTTCGAATCCCTGCCAATTGACGACCTGCAAGAGAGACTCCATCATTCCGCAAGAAACCAAAGCCTCGCCTCCCGATTCATAACTGGCCAAGTGGTACAAAAATGAGAACAAAGCCGTCGTAAGGCTAACTGGAAATTTTGAGTCAATGGCATTCTGGAAAGCTGCAGCTTCAATATCATACTCCATCAAATTCGAGTCTAGAGTATTACTATCTTGGACATTATTTGATGTGCCTGTTTTAGATGAATCGCAGCTAGATTCGTCTATCGATGATGAAGAAATTTCATCCTGGAGCTTCATTTTCTTGAACGCCGTCTGACCAAAATCCACTTGGTTAGTGAGAGAAGATATACAGTTTCTAACTAGGACAGGAAGAAAACCATGATACTGACTTGCTCCCGTTACATCTATTATACTATTCAATCTAGTACCAGGTCTTCTGCTGAAATTACAAAAAGTTACACATTATTACGGTCAGTTAAGTGACTTTTTGTTTTAAGTTCTCTCTGAATCTTACTACACAGTAAAGGAAATGAACACGTATTTTTTTAGGTTCAAATAGAGATCACCTACGCAATAATAAGCCCTTTATAGGGTATTTTGAAACTATGTATGAACAAAACAAAATAGAGAAATAGTGTTCTAGTTCATTTCAAGATAATTAATTACTAGGAATCAGAGAGGAGTATCAGTGATGTTCAGAACCAATTACCATAGTTGTTATTATTTCATTCTTGTTTCCAGTAAATCCAAACAAAAATTTTTACTTTTTCTAGTTTCAATCTCAAAATCGCTGTATAAATTAAGAAAATAATATCAACCCAAATAATTAACCTCAAATTAAGTAGAAGTAAACATTGTAGGAAATTAAATATACAAAGTGATAAGTATACAGAGTGGCCAAAACGGAGGCGCTCAAAACTTTTTGTAGATAGAAGACCTCAAGAAACATTAGAATCACCCCATGTATGTTATGCGATTTTTTGTAGGTTTGAATTAAGAATTTTTCAACGATTCTATGAGAATTATAGGGCAGACTGGCTTAGATATTCTTTTATTTTTTCAAGAAGAGTTTTCCGCAGTATTTTTTTTTTCATGATCCTTATGAATTGGTTTTTTATGCATACAAAAATAGCTCTCGAGAATTACAGTAAGATATGAAGAATTTAGGAAATATTAAAAAAATCACGTTCGAACAAGGCAAAGTTAAATTTTCAACATTCAACGTTCATTCATAAAAAAATCACGTTCGAACAAGGCAAAGTTAAATTTTCAACATTCAATTGAAAATTATTATAAATTATTCATATAGTTCCTAGGTAATTTTGATAACTAAGCTTTCAGAAAAAGGGGTACCTAATGAGTTATCATTTGCCAAAACAGAACTGGAACCTTTTGTGTAGAATAAATCCAATCAATCACTGCTCTCTCACACCAGAACTACAACAATTTCCTCGACGCTCGTTTCACCAACCAAGTTGGAGTTATCTGGACATGATCTGAAGTCATCTCAGAAATTAGATTGACTCTAGTTCATCTGCTGATGACACCCACTTGATTGATGAAAAGGGCGTCGAGAGAAGTGTTGCAGTTCTGATTTGTGGGAGAAGTATTCGTTTCGAACCCTGTATAACATCTAAATTTTTTTCCAATAACTTGTTGAGAACAAATTCAATACTTAATACTATCAGTTTTTTACTTCTGAAAAAAATTCATAGATTTTGTGTGTTTGCAAAAAGCGTTAATGGTTTTTAGTCATGTGAAGTATTTTCTATTTGAATTAGCCATAGAAAGAACAAAATAAGCGATAATTTTTTACAATCAAATAACTATCTTTGAAAATGTCTACCTCTGTACATTGGAAGGCCGATTTCAGCGAGTGACAGCCAATCAGTTTCCACCATTTTTGTATTACTCTGAAAGTTAGCAATGTTTTCAAAATTATCTAGAACTTATCTAGGCAGAAATGTTACTATGTTTTAATAAAAATTCAGAATTAATTTATCAAACTCTTCGGTAAAACTTCTTATAAATCTTGCCTAAATACTTCAAAAAACTAGAAATAAATGAATTTTAAATAAAAATATACTTGGATGAAGTTTCAGGAATCAAGTTTGTTCCCTTTCTTTAATCTTTCAGAAAACAGTTTTAAATATTACACAAATGTATAGATGTCAAATTCGAGATCTTTTGAAATTGAATGACATACACAGTACAATGGATGTTGAGCATGATGCCATATTCTTATTTCCTTTCATAATGGAACAAGTTGTTTCTTTCAGTTTTCTTCTCGTTTCGTTGTGTTGTGTCATTAGAATCACTCATCATATGTGCAACAAACATCTCTGCTCAACATGTGCACTGCTAATTTGGATTTCCATGCCTCGATTTTCTTATTCTTAATGATCTTGAAGTTATAAGTCTGATAATAAACACTACACCCAATTTTTATTTATGGTCCTCGCTGTTTTTTTAGAGTTAATGAAGACCTTACATGATTTTGAGTTTTGAAAATCATATGGACGTTGCATTTTAAACAGATTCGTCTTATGTTTTCAGAAAGACCAAGAAATTGAAGTATCACATTCGGAAAAATTGGCTGTTGTTTCGTATGTTTTGGTCTATTTGCATTCGTTGATGTTGTGTTGATAATTGTGATTGATATTTAGTTTTATTTTCCATTTTTTAAACAGAACATACACGACAACAACCAATATTTTCAAATGTGATGCCTCACTTCCCTGGTCTTTCTGAAAAGATGAGAGGAATCAGCTCAAACTTCAACGTCTGTACAAAAACTCAACTCAAATAAAACCGACAAATGAAAACCAAAAATTAAAAAATTGTGTTTAGTGTTCCATGTATTTGTGGTTAGACTTATACTGGTGAAACCTCAAGACCTTTAGGAATGAGAAAAACTGAACACCAGAATAATATAAGAAACCGAGACGTAACAAAATCCAAATTAGCAGTGCACATTTTGAGCAGAAATGGTACACATATATGTCGAATTGGGACAAAACCAAAATTTTAATGACAACCCAATGAACTGAGAAGAAATCTAAAAAGAAAGAGCTGGTAATGAGAATATGGCATCATGATCAATCAATTTTGCCAGCAATACGATCCTTCTCACATGACACAGTTTCAGGACAGGTTGTTTGATTTGGCCAATACTGGATGAAATCCATGATGAAGTAGTAAGCGTTCACAACCTGAGATATATACACTCAACTTTGAACCCTGTAATCTACATGTTCATATTTTTTATGTGTCTGACTTACTGCATACTTAGAGAAATATGTATGCAGTAAGTCAGACAATCATCTTTCTTATAAGTTAGATTTAGAATCGAGTTCAACAATAACACCCTTCTTGACGTGTATTTGACCAACCAAATTGTTTAAATCACATCCTAATGACTCCTTGGTTGATCGAACGTTTGTCAAAAAGATTATTACAGTTCTGGCATGTGTCTGTTGAACTGTTTCCGTGACAAGTTATTCCAGAACTTTGCACTCCTATATATGAGAAAAGCGATTTTTTTAAAATATATACATACTTTTGAATTGCAGGATTTCTATCCAAATGTATGATGGCAGTCAAGGTGCGTAATGCTGCACATCTAATATCAGTTAACTGTGGGTCTTGTAGCTCCACAACTTCGACTAGCTCTTCCAATAGGCCATTGTAGAGAAAATTTGAAGGAAACTCTTGAATAGCATTTGAATAAACCATCACAGATAAAGCTTGGAGTCTAGCCTGGACGCTTTTCAATCTATTACGATAATCAGCAAAATGGGTTGCTAGTCTTACATGAGTAAATAACCACATCTGAAAGTGGCATATGAAGCATGAAATAAAAATTATCACCAGTTATACTACTCACCTCTTTTTCAGCAGGTACATTATAAATACTAATGAGTGACTTCATTATTTCAGCAGGTGTTTTATGTAATTTATCCACGTGTTCTATATGAATTATTTGAAGATTAGGCTTCAGAATACTTTTCATGTCTCCAAGTTTTATTTCTCGTTTGGGGGATCTTGCCCTGTCATCTTCTCTGTGAAACTCAAAATGTAAGGTTGTAGCAGAGGCAGGTATTTCTCTGTCAGCAATACAACAGTCAGCTAATCCAAACCCATTGTCTTTGCCACCCCAGTTCTAAGGAAAGATAGTAGAAGTTGAAGAGAATATGAAACCATTTTGAAGCTACTCATTTGTCTAATGACATAAATCGATTTATCTGCCTACAGAAGTCATCACTTTGTTGCATTGAAAGACTTGGTATCTCCACCATAGCTGAATCAGAGGTCTTTTTGTATATAACTTCTAGTAACTTCAGATTTGAATAATAAAAAAATTAATTTGAATATTAATAAAATCTCTTTACAAAGATAGATCATGCACAGAATTCTACCTAAAATAACTACTTTCAAATATATGGACATTTACATGGAAATCAGTTTTTACTATTCAGTCTGGTTATCGATAATCTGAAAAATTAATATCATTTTCAATAGATAACTGCTACAATGCATTAAGCATATAAGATATACTTGTGTATCACTCTTATTCCTCAGTTTTGCAACTTATACAAAAACAAAAGTTTATTTTGGTTTAAACTATATACCAGTACACTACGATAATGGAAGTGGGGCTGTAATATATTGCATTACACAGCCACTTCATCATTAATAGAAAAGTGCATCAAAACTAGTATAAAAAGTAGTCTATTTGATCTTTTTAATAACGTAATCGTAGTATATATAAAAAACCCAATATTACATCAAAATCCCGAAAAACAACCGCCTTCAAAGATGTTCAAAACAACAATAAACAAAATAGTGAACTAGCCTAATAATCCTAGAAAACAAATAGAATCCAAAATAAATTCTTATCAATTCAAGAGTTATTTTGTGCATAAAAAGATAACCCCAGTTCGTAATAAATTATTATTTTTTTTGGCCACTATTACAAAACAACTGGCACAATTATAGCTAGAAATATACTGAAATACAACATGATGAAAATAATAGGTGCTTCCACTGTTTCGTGATGCTTTCTTGGCAGATATCCTATTATTTTACTACTGTCAACATCCAAACAAAGGTTACTGAATCAAAATAACAAAAGATTTCATGAAAACAGTAAACAGAAAAAATAAAACAAATCATGTGTCAATTAACGCACAAGTTTCTTAAAATGAGTAGTCTTTCAGTTGTCAATAAAATATTTATACATGTAGAATAATAAAATTTGCCTACCTCTGCCAAATACTGTAACCTTGAAATAAGGCATTCCTTTTCATCTGGTTTCAATCTAGTAATAAAGTTACTTCTCTTTGAGAACATATAAAGTAAATTTAACACTTCCAAAACAACTGACATATCATTAGATTCAAGCAGGACCAACAGATGTTCCATAGAATTATACAGGTGCCGAGAGAAAGAATGCTCGATTAACAAACTGGTAAATCTGAGAATATTAATGAGTAGCTGAAAATCCTGAAAAAAAAAGTTAATTCGTTAACGTTGTTAATGTTAATGACCAATCGTTGAAATAGTTTAAATATGTTTCAACTGCCAGTTTCACAATTTTCTTTATATAAAAAAAAGATAAATTGATTTGAATATCTATGGGAAAAATACTACTCTTACAAAATGAGTATTTGATACCTTGTATGTTATAAAATCCTCGCCTTACTTTGGAATTTTTAAAACGGTTGATTGTAGGTGAGATTTGTTTCTTTGTAATAATAGACTCAAACCTGGATTTTCAATTTCTGATATCTTTTTAATTAACACCTATGATTTTAAGTGTCTATCAAGTTGGGCTGACTCCATCCTACATTTAGGACAAGTTTCAGAGAGATGAAGGTGAGAGAATTCAAGTAGATAAACATTTCAATGAGAATGGGTTTACTAGAATGCGCATTTACTCAAGATATACCAGGCTCTCCAAACATCAGCTTTGGATTGCCCAACATGCAAGATGAAGAGGAGGCATCAATTTGAGGATATAACTGCACTTGCAAAACGGAGGCAAGAACATTGGGCTCTTGTACACATGTGGCAAGTGTGTTATGGTTCTTGGGCTTTGCACGCCATGAACCTAATATCAGATACCCATGGACGACTCTATTGGATGTAGTAATGGATGCCGCCAACAGGCCTGCAAAAACTGATCCAATTCAAGCACCACCGCAAATTCAAATTATTGATGTTTGAACTTCTAAAAAGTCTTACAAGGAACGGAAGTACTCGATTGAGGACTATGACGGTACATAATATAGGCATGATACGATGGGCGTCAAGGCCTAAGTGTTCACCGGGGGCAATAGCATGACGGGCCTACATAGAGGTGGGGGGGTTTTAGTGAGTAGCCCTGACATTGGAGAATCAGTGGAGTCTCACAGTGAGTCTTTAGTTTTGAGGTTCATCACCTCTCTATAAAAGATGTCCTCCACCTCATACGATAAAAACAAATCGCGTTATCCACCCTCATTGTTTTAAGGAGGAAAGGTATAAATGAACAAGTATGATTTCCCTGATTTGAGCTGAATAAAACATTAATTTTGACTGAGCCTTTAAAAGTAGTCAAGAATTATTTTATTAGTGGTTGAAATAGGGGTTGGGAGAAGGTTGTAGAATTCTTCTTATGAAAGATTTCTATATGACTCAGTGTAATCTAAAATTAAACAAGTACAAATATCGTTCCCGCCTATCAACAAAACTATCCATTTTTTAGGGTTCATCACCCAATTAATTTCTATTCACAACAACATGAACTGCATCATATTAAAAATTCAGAAAAATCCACAGATTTTTTTTTGTTTTGTACCCCTTGGGGGGATAATCATATGAAAAAGTGCTATTTCCCTAATTAAAGCATATTCAAACATCCGACGATGCATTTCAAAGTAATTCAGATATCATTTTTGCGTTTCATAATAGGTGGGGGAGAATAGGGGGGACGAAGAATTTTTTTTATAAAAGAGCATAATCATATGCAACGTTATCTACAATGAAACAGGTGAATATGAATATTTTGACTAGTAGAAGTCTTCAGTTTCATGGACTTATTGATCTCGGTTACACTGTATCCATTCGATCTCAAGGTCATTTGATGGTCCCATTCTCCTTGTAGGTGTTCCGGTTCATATATTCTACGGGCACGTTCCATCAGGGTGCTGATAATTCCCAGCTTTCGACTCGGATGGTGGTTCGAAAGTGCATGTAGATATCTGTCCATATGTGTCGGTTTTCGGTACACTTTATGTGTCAGTCGTGTGCCACACCTTTCGACGAGTACATCTACAAAAGCTATTAGTTGTTCCTGTCTCCATGGTGAACTTGATGCTAGGGTGTTGAGCATTTATTTGGTCTAGAAATAGATAACACCAAAAAATCCGTGGGTACAAGGCTGAATGAACATCGGAGAAACTGTAGATTAGGTCAAATAGACAAATCGGCAATAGCGGATCACGCGCTTAGTGAAGGAGATCACACGACACTATTTGAAGATGTAAAACTACTTGACTCCGATCATGGATACCACAATCAGCTTATACGGGAAGCCATAGAAATCCATAAACATACGGAGAACTACAGCAGGAAAGAGGAGGCGGTAACGCTTAACCGTATTTGGAATCCCATACTCAAAGATGCAAAAGTGGCAACAGCGCAATATGCAATGTTACGGCTCATAGAGACGACAGGTCACCCATTAATAAGTCAAGTATTAATTCCGTAACCAACAACCCGCTAACAGGTATGGCGAGAATAGATACGTCATTTACAGGTAACAACACTTCGGCCAATAGCAACACATCAACAAGAGAGACTGACTATCTGAGTCAGCATAAATACAACCTACGAACTAGAAATCACCAGTCATCGGTGTATCATCAAGATGAATAAACCTATGAAGAAGCCAGCCACTCGTGCTGGCGAAACGTTAAAATGCATTTCCAAACTATGACGGCCTTCACACCCGAATGAAGATAGTAAATCGATAATACTATTAATACTAATGCTATCTCTGAAAATAACCACTAATTATTTAATGAATCCTTCAATCTCTTTTTGAAAGACAGCACTACAAGGGTCTTTAGATTCTCTAGAATTAAGTTGTAGAATTTGACGCCTTGATGTGCAATACTCTACTGACCAGCGTAAGTCTTCATAGCAGTTGTTCGTAATTGTTGACTATTTCTTGTACTGTAGTTATGCACTTGTAGATTCGATGTAAAGTGAATGTTTGAATGGATATCATGCAGCTGGGTGCTATGTATGTAAGTACAGGTTTGAATTATGCACAGAGTGTACATCCATGATTCTTCTAGTTAGATATAATTGTGCTGTTGGATACCAGTATGGA
>WOGR01005991.1:267-13403 GCA_015342045.1 Leptinotarsa lineolata | reverse complement strand
AAACCATATCGCTACTATTCACGAGTTTGTTATAGTGAGGGAATTTAGAAAATATAGTCGTAATATTTGGTGACGTTACCTATGAATACTTAATTTCAAACAGCTGAAATTTTATTCAATACGTATGACGAATATCAAGTTCACAGAGCAGTTTCCATAATATTACCATATCCTTACTGGGTATCGCCAAGAAAAGTACATCCAACAGAAAATATTATTACAAAACCAAGCCATTTCACTCGATTTGGGCAACAAAATCAAGCATTATATGTTAATATCTGCGAAAGTATTCATTTGTTATTGTCTGCTATCTGAATTTGGCTTTCGGGTTCATATTCCGACTTGTTGAGTGGTTCAGATATATTAGCAATGGTGATTATGAATAAACTGTAGACGTAAATGGCGGCAATGCCGTAAAATTCTATTTTAAGAAAGTCGGCTTAAGTACTCGTTTTGAAACTTGAATAATTAGTCAATTGTTTCGAATGGCAACAGGCATTGTATCGTGTAGTATTCAACGGGCATTTACGAATATTATATATAGAGTCTTTCATCAAGCGCTTCTTTAAATTTGAATAAAATAAAGTATGTGGGAGACATCATCGACACTTTCAATTCCTCTAAAAGACCTATTAATGCCATTATATGTGGAATATAACATCATTTAAATGTTCGTCACGACTTCTCTGGGTGGAGGGCATCCGAAACGATCAATGTTCCATGACTCTGGCGCATAAATCAGGCTGAATATGACCGATGGCTTGAGTTATGATGACGTTGAGGATAGATGGGGTTTGTGGCTCATTCGCCTATACCTGCGACTTAAGAAAACCCTACAAGGAAAAGTCTAACTGGGTCAAATCGTACGATCTCGTTGGATAGTTCGCATGACCTCCACGTGAGATGATCATGTCCTTAAATCGCTCGTGCAGAATATCCAATGTGGCATGAGCTGTGTGGCACGTAGCTTCATACTGTTGAAACCACATGTCGCTGGTGTCCAGATTATCCAATTCAGACCAAAAGAAGTTGGTAATCACCGCCGTTGACAGTGATGGCCTGGCCAACGTCGATCTTAAAGAAATATGGTCCGATGACGCCACCAGCTCAAAATCCACACCAAACAGTAGCTTTTCCGGGATGCATTGGACGCTCTTGGATCTCTTGTGGATTTGTATCGTCCCAAATTCGACAATTCTGTTTGTTCACACGTACCCATTCATCCAGAAATGGGCCTCAGCGCTAAAGATGATTTTTCGATGAAAATCAGGATCAGTTGCCATCTGCTTCAAAGCCCATCCAGCAAAGACACGTCGTTGTCTATAGTCATTTACCATCAATTCTTAGGTCAGTTGAATTTTGTACGGGTGCAGGCTCGAGTCATGACGCAAAATTCGGCAAATTGTGGTATGCAAAAGGACAACTTCTTGTGAGCGACGCCACTGCCAAGGATTCTTCTGCACACTCTCACAGGCAGCGGCGATGTTTTCGTCAGATTTTCGAAACGCAACACCAGTCGACGTACGGGTGTTGGTTGATCATTTATTGAAACAGTGGACTCAAATTTATCCACCATACCGCGAATACTCCTTTCAGTATGAAGATTATGGCGACCGTAAAATGGGCGAAGCGTGCGGTCCGTTGTCTGAACAGAACCCAATTTGATAAAATAATTTTATTATTTGCACGTGTCGTTCATTGATCTATCCATCAATGGTGATTTGGTAAAACAGACTGAATAAATGACAACCAGGCCGTTACCAATTGTCTGTTGGAAGAACCTGTACAAAGTATATGCGTTTCAATCAACTACCTATTCTTTTCCGGATTACAAAATCGAGACTTATTTTAGTTTTTTCTGAGCTGATCCCATGAATTTTATATGCGATTCACATCTGGTGAATACACGTACTAGCCAAAACGGCCTCTTGTGAAAATAAATATTTTACAATATTTTTCTTGCAAGGTTTGGTGATCCAAATAATATTTTCAAATGCTGTTGTTAGTTGGGAAAGGGGATCAAACATTTTTTGGTAAATTAACAATTTAATTTTTTTACCAGCGTTTGGGACTTCATTGAATCTACCATCGGGGCTCAAAAAATTAGTTTATCCATGTTGAAAAAACGTTAAAAATATACATAACAGACAACATAGGTACGAAAACAAACAAATATAAGGACTAAATACATGAAACTAATACAAACACAGACACATCGAAAACTGTTTGAGCCCTGATGATGAATTTGAAAAAGTCCTAAGCGTTGACAAAAACTGAATTGTTCATCTTTGGAAAAATTTTTGATCCCTTTTCGAACTAACAACAGCATTTGAAAAATATTTTTTATCTTCTCTTATTTTTGGAAGATATTTGTTTTGACCGAAGCAAAATAACTATGATAAATGTCTTCTTACTTTCATCGGAATGATTCTGACAGAAGTCTGTGAAGCCATCAGAATTTGATGACTTTATAGACTGCATGGTACGTGACCATGAAAGAGCAGGAATTGGAACGTTTCTATTCAAGAGAGCTGACCAAGCAGCTGAAGAACTTGGGTTTTGTTTCTAACCAGAACTCTGTTATCGATATGGAACCCCTTTAGCAAATACTCACATAAAAGTTGCAGGAATCAGTTAATGATACCTTCCCTACACTTGCATAGTAAGATTATACTAGCATTCCATCGAATGGCATAAATCCCAGACGGAAAAATGCAAAAAAGTGACATTCTCGGTTTGCTAGGTATCAGTACACACTTCTCATGGAGGGTGAGGAGAGTTGGATAATGATGTGGACAAGCTTTTCGAATGGATCAACGCTTTGGGAAACAGGATTCGACTGGCAATCTCTTTTTACAAGTACTTTTCTCTCTTCATCTGATGATGTCAATTCTATTGATGAAACGCGTGTCCAGGAGTTCAGTTGTGTATAATCATTAAAAAATAAACGTAAATGCATTGTACCATATCACATCTGAAAACGCTCCAGTATTATTGTCTTTATTCAATCCTTGAGGAATGCGTATAATTTGAACACACTTGGCATCCACAATATCGAATAAATTCAAGAGTTTTTTTCTTGTAAGGTTTATGATATGAAGTTTGTGCCAAATAATCTATTTCAGTTTGTGTTTGTTTTATTATAAGAATTGTATGAACGATATTGAGTTTCAACAACAAATTCGAAAGGAATAATTGGCAATTATTCGTTTCGAACAAATTCGAAACGAATAATTGGCAATTATTCGTTTCGAATTTGTTGTTGAAACTCAATATCGTTCATACAATTCTTATAATAAAACAAACACAAACTGAAATAGATTATTCAACAATTATATTATTCCTTGCTTGAAACAATCAGATGTTGAAGTGCAATATCGATTTCTAAAGTGGAAGCTTCAACTGAATGGGAGCGCTTTTCTGATAGATTCTTGGAAAGAAATAATTTCTTTCGTTTTTTATAATTTATAACAAGCGTTTGATTCGTGCCTCGACCAGATATTTTTCCTGAGATAAATCATCTGGTTGAAGCTGGGATGATTCTGCAACCGTGTTAAGAATCACACGTTAAAAGGTAAGACCTTGTTGGTCCTTAGCTCGCACAAGTTCCTCAACTTCTGAAAGTTGTCGTTCGTATGGGGGTGACAGCTGATCAACGGAAAAACAGATTTTAAACAAATTTTTATTTAATCAGATACATTTGAGGTTTTCAAACATTCCTGATTTCCACGATGATTTGAACAAATGTGTCGGCTTTCAGTATGTATGCAGCTCCTTTGGAATTTTCTTTTGAAGTTTCTCCCTAAGAATGTTTTCTGTTTTGGAAAACTCAATTTCGTGTTGGTAGGTTTGGATATACTCGGCTATTTCTGATTTTCCGGATTCTTCGCGTCGGTTTCACTTATCGTGCTCGCCTTATTGGACATTCGGTGGCTTCTTAGTTATTCACAAGGTGTCCGATAACGAATAAGATACACACCATCCACGATATCGACAGAAGTCTCAAACTTCGACTATCAATGATAAACGGGACTTCCAAAGACGATCTGTTGCAAATTTTAGCTTCGTTATTGATTTCCGATGTCTATTTTTATATCCCATAGATGGCGTCTTCGTGAATTTCAGTTTTTCCGATTTCTTGTAGCTCGGCGAATTTTTCAGTACTCCCATGGAGAGGGGTTGAATTTCAAATTGACTCTAATGTTGCTCTTGTGGTTTCATTGTTCTCGTTATTACCCAAAAAGCATCTCGTTACGTTCTGTCTAGTTTGTTTTTTGCGGTATTTTTCATCTGTGTTAACCAAACAAGAGATGCATTTTTATTATGTCTAGTTTCAACCTTAAGGCAGGCCAGCATCAGTGCCAACTCCTCCTTCCTTTTTGTCCTGTTCAAATGTTGGTTTCAGATAATTCTGTTATCTAGTGTCACTCCCAGATATTCAACCTTTCGAGGCAATTGTTCCTCTTCGCTCTAAAGTTTAAGAGGTCCTAGTTCCTCCATCTTGGTCCTCTTCTGTGGTCGATTAAATAGATTTATTTTGGGTTGCGTCTGTAATATATTTGTCAAGTATCTTTCTAATGTTTCCATTGCATAATGCACGTGACATGCATTTACCGCCTTTACCGAATTATGTCTGAATTTTCCAAGTTTCGAAATGAAGATGGCATAATCAATTTCTGTGTTTTAGGTATTCATCCCTGAACCAAATTCAATAGGAGGATCACACACAGTTTTTGAAGTAGAGATTTTAAACCTTCTTGCAATATAACTGGGTAAATGCCTTCTGTCCCAGAGACTAATACTGCAGAAACGACGTACAGTCAGTCCATTTAATCTTCTCCAAATCTAGCACGTATGTGACTTATGATTTCCAATCTGGCCAGAATACACTTGAAAAAGATCTTTCAAACACTCTTCACCCATGTACTCCCCGGTAGATGTTCTTAGATTATTTATTAAGATCTGAGTTTCCTTCAAGAGTTTGCTGTTCAATTTTCAATTAACTGTGGAAAAACAACATTACTCGACCATTATACGAAAATAAGAAACGGGAATAAGTTCTCAAGTGAATTGTGATCAGTTATGATCAAATAAACAGAAATCATAAACTGCACGACTATTTTGTCGTATAGAGAGAAAAAGTTTGAGAAAATTTGAATTTTTTCATTCTGAAGGTGGAGCTTTGAGTTGTCTGCCGAACCCACAGGTTTCAATATTTCCTAATCACAAGACAAAACTTCTGATAGCTTAAGAAAACAGAATATCAAAATTAGTTGATATCTAACTAACTTGCAATTTTTGTTTGGACAAAACACAAGCACTACAGAAGAATCCTTAAGGCGCTCTGAAAGCGGTTCCTATGCAAAAGTAGTGATTCACATTGGATTTAAATCGCTGAAGATTAAATCCATTTGGAAAAACGTTCTCAGGAACTTCATTCCACATAAACGTAGTTCTCCAAATGAAAGTGTTCTCAAACAGTGGAGTTCCATGTGTACTGAGTTGAACCCCAAACCGATGAGCAGCCACAGTCTGTTGCGTATTTCTGATATGTACCGCTTTTGGTGGAATCAAATGTATCAAGTCACTTGAACACCTTCCGTGAAAGTAACTATAGAAGATGGACCAATCCCCATTCTTCCTTTGATGTTCCAGACTATCAAGGTTGCGAGTGACATTTGTGTCTCCAATCAGGCGAATGACCCCTTTATGGATGGAACCTAACAGCTTCAGAGAACAATACTCCAAAGAAGGTCTGATCTGAGCATAAAGCATCGAAAGTTACTGAGGTGTGTACAGTTTTCTGGTTCGGAACAGTGTTTCAAACTTTTGAGAAGCAGTCTTTGCAGTTTCAACGAAATGGTTGTGCCAAGACATATTGGTGTCCATTTTAGCCCCCAACAAACTCATCGAAGCATAAAGTGGAATTCTTCGTCCTGACATTATTACATTCGCTTCGGAGACATTCATCTCCTTGGAGAAAACCGATGCCTGCATTTTAGTGGCATTGAATTGAACCTGGTTACTTTCACCCCAATTCGAAATCACTTATAGAACCTCATTAAGATATGCAACGTCCTGCTGCCGGTGAAGATGTTTATCAGCAGCAGATGTCCTGGAATCCAAATGGAATGACGAGACAAGTGTGCTGTCATCAGCAAAGCAATATATTGGTTTTTTCCAATACGTCGTTGATATGTACTAAAAAGAAGGTTGTAGACAATATGGATCCTTGGGGAACACCGGTGTTGATGGTAAAAGTATTCGAGAGATATCCGTCGACGGCCACTTGCATGCAACGTTCTTTCAGGAAGCTGGAGAGCCTGCACGTAGTAATTCTTGATATGTTGTCATTTCAATTCCATTCTCATACTGAATGTTCATGTTTTTTTGCATGCATATTTGTTAGACATCTTGTTTAAACTGATATTCCAAATGCCGGTCCTGAAGTTTGTCGTAATCAGATTAATGTTAGTAAATAGATTGGCATGGTTTTTTTTCTTTGCGAGAATGGCGCGCTACCGTTATCACACTCGATTCATTCACTGTAATACTATATGGTAGCGCAGCACGTAACTCCGACGTAATTATTGATAAAAAATCTATAAAAACCTATTTATCTTTCAAGTCTCGACGAAACAGTTCAAATTTACACAGAGGTGATTTTTTTATGGAAAAACGCCAGTCGAGGTCATTATCAGTGGGTTAACGAACTATTTAATTATTTAGAATGAGATAAGATAAAGGGTACCCAGAAAGCGATTATGGTTACTGAACACCTTTCGGTAACCTTACACCTCTGTTAAGCACATGTTAACAACTTTTACATGGTTGGCGTTTTTTTTTTTTTGGGATGCATACAGGGCGAATTTTGTGTGAGTGTTGTTGATATCGATAAGATATGTTTCGTACGAATATCTGAGAAATTAATTGAGACGATTTGACTCCTACCTGACATTTTCTAGCACATTCCTGAGGTGTTTCTTATTGTTCTACTAAAAAGATGTAACAAAGAAACCCCTAAAATGCCAAAAAAGTTTGTATTAAATGTAAATGTAAAAAATGTATTGACAATTTCTCTCTCTATATACAGGGTGAGTCAACAAGATTTCTTCGGTCCATTGCTATCAGGGAAAACAATTTTTTGAATTCCTCATTTTTTATCGCAGTCATTTTTGCATTAAACAGTTTAAACAGTTCAATGTGAAAGTTTGAAAATGTCCGTGTAGGACGAAACTGCAGTAACCTCAGGTACGAATAAGAGTGGTAAAAAACAGAAAATTTTCATTTCTCATTTTTCGTGATGATCTCTTACCACGAAGTTACGGCTTCATCCATCAATTTTTTTTAATTTACCACCCGCATGTCAGCAATTGAGTGGATTTTTTTGAAATAGTTAGTTAACATCACTATGATAATTTTGGGAATTTCAATTTTCGGAAACAATATATAGGGTGCTCGATAAAACCGGTCAAGTTTCATTCATTTTCAAACATACATAATTCAACTCTTTCAATAAGAACACTCTGTATTTTTTCATTTGTATGAAATGTTTCAACGTTTCACTATATTTTTCATCAGACGTATACTAAACGAAAAACAGATATTTTACAAATTATACCCAGTTTTATTAATTGTTGTAACCACAAAAAATCATTTATTTATGTTCACTTACTCAAAATTTCTTCAATATGAACAATAACGCCTCAAGAAGTCCAAAAGATGTTCAAAATTGCGTCCATTTTCTGCAACACGTCAGTCTTTTTTAAACGAATTCTCTACACGTTCCAGCACATCCTCTGGGATTTCTCTGAAACGTCTAGTGATTCTTCGGTTCATACCTTCTTCTACATGTTGGAGGAGTTTGGTAGTGGGTAATCGCACGTTAAAAGGTAAGGCCTCGTTAACCCATTGCTCGCACAAGTTTCGACTGGTTAACGGAACGAACAATTTTAGAACATTTTTTTAGATATACCCCCATAAAAAATCATTTTGGTCAGGTCAAGTGATCTAGGTGGCCACGCCACAGGTCTACCTCTACCTATCAATTTCTGATTGAAATGATCGTTGAGATATTTCCGTACCTCAGTTTTGAAATGTGGTGATACACCGTCTTGTTGTAGCCACATTTTAAGTCTTGTTCCATATGGAACATAAATTTGAAAGCTCATGTTGAAGAAATCTTACACGTTTCCCATCGAAAAATACGGACCGATAACTTATTTTCCGAGAATTCCACCCCAAACATCAGGTGACCATCGCTATTGACAGTTCAGGCAATGGACAAAATGGAAGTTTTCCGTTGCATAATAATGCATGTTATGCCGATTCAGTTCCATTTTTATGAAAAGTCTCTTCATCAGAAAATAACATGAAACCGAAAAAATTATTTTCGTGACTGATCTTTTCTAATCCCCATCTGCAAATTGAACACGTTTTTCAAAATCTCTTCCTCTTAATTCTAGCATCAATTGTATGTGGTGAGGATGAAATTTGCTTGCTCGTATCATTCGAGACACGCTGGTTTGAGAAAATCCTAATTCCCTGCTCAGGTCTCAGGTACTCACATTGGGATTTTCAACAAGGTGAAGAGTAATTTGAAATGTATTCTCTTCATTTGTTACAGAGCAGACACGTTTGAACTTCTCGTGATTGACATTACCAAATCTTTCAAATCTTGTTTTTAGAGCCTGAAATGCAAGGAGGCAGTTTCCGTCATTTTCCTTTAAAACATAGACCATTTGCACCATATCTTCCAACACATAATTAATAAGGAAAATTATTCAATCTACACGCGAAAAAAACTTTAACACATGGCGTTATTGACAAATTCCGAGATTCATTTTTTGATGTTAGTCATAGATAACTGGGTTTTTAAAGAAAACAGCAGTATTAATATTCTTCAGGTTTTTTACGTATTTCTTACCGTTGAAACCGCTGATAATTATCACTAGATGGTATGAAAAATGCTAATTTACTTACTAGTGACTAGTTTGAATATTTGAAAAACAAATTTGAGTAAGTGAAATGCTGAAACATTTCATACAAATGAAAAAATACAGGGTGTTCCATTTGAAAAAGTTGAATTATGTTTATTCGAAAATGAATGAAATTTTATCGATTTTCACCGAACACCCTATATATTTTTTTCGAAAGTTGGGATGCCAGAAATTATCATAGTGATGTTGACTAACTATTCCTAAAAAAAACACTTAGTAGCTGTAAACATGCAAGTGGTGAATTAAAAAACATTGTCTGCAAAATAGAATTGTTTCCTGTTATAGCAATGGATCGAGGCCACTTTTTTAATGGGATTGTATTGGTAACTTTTGAACCAAACAGTTGGAAGGTCACTCAAATGAAGAAAAATTTGCATTCATAGAAGCATTGTCAAGTAGTTCAAGCAAATCGGGAATATCAGGACAAATTATTGAGATATCATAAAAAAAAGTAAACTCAGTCATTTTGATTTTTTCCCACATCATTTCAAAAATTTTTCAGAGTACTAGCTACTCGTCAGTGCTGGAAGGGTCATTTCAAACGGAGTGAACTACCTGAATATCCCGAACAAAATTAATTTCCAGTAGTCATAAGCTCTGCCTCTTAAATTCTTCCTGTTGAAAAGACTTGAGAAGAAACTGGACGGACACATCAGGAAGGTTGTCTTATATGTAGCCCCCCTGAGTAACCACCAGTATGCATATCAAACCGGCAAATCGACAGATTTAGCATTTAACAATCTTTTAGAGAAAATTACCCAATCCCTTGACAACAAGGAGATTACGGTTGCTGTATGTTTCGATATAAAAGGAGCATTTGATAATGCACTACCTACATCTATAGAATTAGCCTTGGCTGGAAAAGGCATAGAATCGACCATAACTGGATAGATTTATGCCATGCTGGTAAACAGACGAGGCCATTAAGCTCAGGGTCACCAGGGGCTGCCCTCAAGGTGGGGTTAGGTTGGGTTAGTTCAGAAGTGAGTGAGTCTAATCTGACCCTCCACCGCAGCCCACAAGGGTTTATTGTGGCTCACACCTATTCAGACTCGACCAAATAAAACCAGCTTCTTGACAAAGCCGATTAGTTTTTATGGTGAGTGATCTTTCAGGTCAGATAGCAAAAGTATGGTTCTACCAAACTCTGAAAAACTGATTCGGTCCACGGCGGGGCAGGCACAAAGTATGTGCTCCGCTGTTTCATCATATTCCAAACAGAGGCGACACACACTGTCTTTTGACAGTCCAAGTCTCTGCATATGATTATTCAGACGACAGTGACCTGTAAGGAGGCCAGTTAGACATCGTAGTTCATCTCTATTAAAGTCTAACAACTTTTTGGTTTCAAGCTTCGAAGGGTGAATGAACGCCTTGGAGTGAGCCAGTCCTGGAAGAATTTGCCAGAAGTCTTTAAAACTTCTTGCCATCCAGGTGTTCATTGTTTTTTTGGCAAAGCCGAAAGCAATGCCAATAACATGTTCTGGTCCAATGAAGCTACTTGCAGCATCTTTCTTTGCTTTTCTGTAGTGCTTGTGTTCTGTCTTGAAAAAAATCTCTCCCATTATCAATGTAAAGGTCAATTTTGTGGGTGGAAACTTGTAACATTTGACAGTTTTGTTAGCAGCCCAATTCGGTTGAGATTGTTTGAGTAGTAAGGTGAAACTGAAACTTCTGGCGTAGAAAAAATCAACAACATGCTTTGCTACCAAGTATCGGAACTACAAAAGTCGAGTAGAAAATTGCGGGAACTTCCACGGAAGAATTTTCCATTGTTACTGTTCTTTACTATTTCTAGACTATCGGAAGCATCTAAAAAGTCAATGTTATGTAATAATCTCAACAATTTCAGATGGTTTCCCTTTATTTTATGGCCGTTCTCCAAAGTGTGTTCTGCAACTCTAGAAACCAGCCTTCGAAATCAGCTGTACTGCGTGTTCTTTGAAACGAGTTTCAATAACTCCTTTAGTCTGACCAATATATTTTTTATCCTTGTTCTTGCAGCTCATATCATTTAACCCCGACTTTTCATTTGCCAAAATCTTGTCTTCGGAATTAGCAAACATTCGTTCTGCGTGAAGCACGTCTGCAGGCTACTTTCATGTTCAACTATAAAAAAATGCGTTCGTCGTATTTTGTGCAAATATAAGATACTAGATCACATGAGGTAAGCAAATCATATTCAAAATAACAATATACAAAAAATACATATTAGTAAAGTAAACATAAGTGTCATGAAAAAATGGAAAAGAAATCCAAAAGATCTATGAGATTGGACTATTTACCAGGCACTTGGAAGAAATAAACAAGCCCCATTTATGGCAAAAACAATGAATTATGATCTCAAGAACAAATATGGGATCACTTTTTTGTATTCTGCTCTCAAAGTTGTTCAGTTGGTCACCAAATACTGACAAAGGAAAAAAGTCATTACAATGAGGAGAAACGAATGCGCTCAAATGAATTTCTCAAATTTTTTCAACAATTTAACTCGACATTTTGGACATATTATGAGACAAGTATATACCGTTTGGCATAAATTGATTTCTTTGAGTTGGTTTTTGAAGTGTATATATACATACTCGTATATTCCCAACTACTCAATTTTAATTGGAAAGTCTCTTCTCAGAGAGTGATTTATCTCACCCACAGCCAAAACTACGTCTCGCATATTGTTTTACTTCAATGAACCTGGAGAACTATAATAATTCATAATCACCTAATGTCCAATTAATTGGGTGCTTTTTATTACCGACAGAATATTTTCGACTAAGAACTATGCTGTTCTGATATCAGGGATAGTGGGGTTCAAAACATTGTATCAGATTTTGACATTGTTTGGTGAGTTTTCTCTAGTCATATCGATTCACTACCAAATAAAAAAAATAGATTACGAGTACATGGTAGCTTACCTCTCAAATTATTTCGGTCATCTGAAAATCCAACAATCAAATTATGTTCATCAGTTCTATTTCAGAGAACCGGCAACGTTAC
The DNA here is from genome assembly GCA_015342045.1 of Leptinotarsa lineolata. Lineage (NCBI taxonomy): Eukaryota > Metazoa > Arthropoda > Insecta > Coleoptera > Chrysomelidae > Leptinotarsa > Leptinotarsa lineolata. The sequence continues at coordinate 1,410 of WOGR01005991.1, read as the reverse complement.
TTGATACAATTGGATGTCGTTTGGGGATTAGAGAGATTGATCATTGATACATGTGTTTCGTCCAGACGGTTCTGGAACTTGATGGATACTTTATTTCATGGTGGATCTATGCAGTGATTGATAGCACCATTAGTGGGAGAGATGTTTTAATCTGAATGATCTATAGTCGATACTCAAAAATAGAAAAGATTTTCATGATTGTAACAACATTTTTAGTTGTCTAAGCTTTCTGAAAGTGAACATTGAACATAGGATTTCTGCAAATTCTCAGTTCACCATTGTGTTTGTCAACCACAACTGAAAAGTTATTCTCCTGATGTCTCCTCATTGATCCTGGCAAATATTTTATTTTTAGTTCAGATAGAGATAACTTATTTTCATTTTTTTATGAAAAACATTGAAACAACCAAATTCTCGCGACAGCATCAACAGGAAACGAAATTAAACAATTTTTGTTTTTGGAATTGTAAATATTTGATTATATTTTGCGATTCACTTGATTTTTTTCATGGATAAAACACAAGCACTACAGGAAAATATTTAAGGCGCTATGAAATTGAACCCATTTGAAAAAACGTTCTCAGGATAATAATTCCACATAAACGCAGTTTTCCAAATGAAACAGTGAAGTTTGAGGTATACTGGAGTGAACCTCAAAACGATGAGCAGCCACAGTCCGTTGCGTATTTCTGTATTTATGTATGTGTATCTGGAATCAAATGTGCCAAATCACTTGAACACTTCCTGTGGAAGTATCTATAGAAGAGAGACAACCTCCAATCATTCTTCGATGTTCTAGACTATCAAGGTTGCAAGTGATGTTCGCGTCTCCAATCAGTCGGATGGCTCTTCTCTGAATGAAATCCCAGCAGCTTCAGGGTATGCTTGGGGGCGGAGTTCCATACATGAGAACAATACTCCATAGATGGTCTGATCTGAGCTGTATGAAGCATAGAAAGATGCTAACGTCTGTACAGTTTTCTGGTTTGGAACAGTGTTGTCGTCAGCAAAGCAATATATTGAATTCTTGGTTTTTTTTTTAATAAGTCGTTGATATACAATAAAAATAGGGTTGGAGACAATATGGATTTCTGGAAAACATCACCGTTCATGATAAAAGTATTTGAGAGATATCCATCGACG
>WOGR01005990.1:0-13405 GCA_015342045.1 Leptinotarsa lineolata | reverse complement strand
TAAAGTTTGGACAGAAGGATTTATCGCCAAGATATGGTCGGCAGGTATGCACTTATATGTGATTAGGATTCTCGAATTCTACTTTAGCAACCGAACTTTCCATGTGCGAGTGGACCAAACCACATCTACGAATTATTCAATTGAAGCAGGTGTCCCGCAGGGGTTCTGCCTGTCACCGCACTTGTACTCTTTGTACACGCACGACTTTCCGATGTTCCCGAGGACGAATGTGGGTACATACGCAGATGACACTGCGATATACGCGCATTCGCACTCGAGCGAGGTGGCGAAGCAAAAGCTTCAGATCCACCTCGACAGGTTGGTCGTGCCCTATTTCGAGAGTAACAAAATCGAGATTAACCCCAATAAAACGGAACTCGTCAACTTTCCGAAAAAATTTACTAACGTGAATATCTTCAGGAAGTTGCGAGTCAAGGGTAACTGCATTGACGAGCGAAGGAGCGCGCGAAATCTGGGGGTTATCCTGGATAGGCGCCTGAATTTTCAGGAACATCTGAGCTTGACCATCCAACGAGCGGGTGTGGCGGTGAAACGCACGTATCCGCTCATTGAACGGAACTCAAAGTTTAGTGTTGACAACAAGCTATCAATTTACAAACGAATAATTAGATCAGCTATGTTGTACGCTTGTCCTGTATTCTGTAGCCCTAAGAGAACACCTCTTCAGGGACTCAAAAGGATGCAGGATAAGGTGCTCCGTATTTGCACGAATAGTGACAGATACATTTCATTGGCTGATCTGTTAGATCTGGCTGAAGTTGAGACAGTTACTGAATACATCAGGAAGCTGTCTTATAAAGTCTTTGAGTTCTTTCCGCCAAAAAACCCGCTGACGAGGGACGTCACGGCATTTGGGAGTTATCATGATCTGCCCCGTAAACATGGACTGATCTATGAGGCACTTGAAATCTTTCATGAACGGCGCGAATGTGATCGTGCTTAGTTCATGTAAATACTAGATAGGATAATTCACGAATTACCATGATTTCAAAATTACTCTTACCTGGTTCTTTCATGAAGTCCTAGACTGAAGCTGTAATGAAGCACTGTTGAGGGGAGAGCTACCCGCTAACATCAGCGGGGACGCCTTCCACTGTTCAATCGTGGAACTGTGAGGTGGCCTTACCTTTCGTTGTCGTCTTGGGCTCTACATTGAAGTCTTCTCCTACCATTTCCTTCCTTTTCCTACACCCATCCTTTTCCTGCCCCCTTACCCTACTCCCATATGTGGGAGAAGATAACATTTGTATATATTGTAAATGGTGTTTTTCATTAGTATATAACCCAAACAGATGAATGAAGAATTTTGATTCCGATTTTGATTTTTTTTGTTGAAGACAGCACACTCATTTCGTCATTCCATTTGGATTCCAGGACATTGGCTGCGGATGCATATCTTCACCGACAGCAGGAAGTTGCAATTACTGAAGGAGATCTAGTAGTGATTTCGAATTTGGGTGGAAGTAATCAGGTTCAATTCAATGCCATAAAATCCCAGGCATCTCTTTTCTCCAAAGAAATTAATGTCTCCAAACCGGATATAATAATGCCAGGACAGATAATTCCGCTTTCCGCTTCGATAAGTTTGTTGGGGGTTAAAATGGACACCAATATGGCTTGGCACAATCATGTTGCTGGCTGTTTCTCAAAAGCTTGGAACCTCAGCAACTTTTGATGCTTAATAAAGCTCAGATCAGACCTTCTTTGGAGTAGTGTTCTCATGTATGGTGCTCCGCCCCTAAACAAACCCTGAAGCTGCTGGATTCCATTCAGAAAAAAGCCATTCCACTGATTGGAGAGCGAACATCACTTGTAACCTTGATAGTCTGGAACATCGAAGAAAGATTGGAGATTTGTCTTTCTTCTATAGATACTTCCACGGGAAGTGTTCAAGTGACTTGGCGCATTTGATTCCACCAAGAGCGGACATATCAGAAATACGCGATGGACTGTGACTGCTCATCGTTCTGAGGTTCAACTCAGTTCACCTCGAACGTCACTGTTCAAGAACACTTTCATTTGGAGAACTGCGTTTATGAGGAAGAATCTTCCTGATAACGTTTTTTCAAATGGATTTGATCTCCAGCGATTTAAATCCAATATGAATCGCTACTTCCGCACAGGCACCGCTATCAGAATGCCTTGAGGATTATTCTTCAGTGCTTGAGTTTCATCCGTAGAAAAAAAGAAAATGTTACTTCAAATTCCAACGATGTCATGAAATATAGCGATGATTTTTTCTAAACAGTTTACTTCCGAGCAATGGAAGTCTCGTTGTGAGCGAGCAAAGAAATTCGAGGACGATTTTATTTTAAATTTTATGTTGATAGTGCTGGTACATATACACAATAACAATAAACTGATTTCTTTAAATTAGGAATTCACAAACATGTAGTTTCAGACGAGAACTCATGAAATGTCTATTTTGATAAGAAAATTTCGATATGTTATAAGATTTTCGACAAAGTTGGTTGACATGTTTTGTGAACTTCAAATCAATATCTAACTAAGTCTTTTTTTTTTGCTTCATTCTTTACCGGATTTTTTCCACCTCCCAAAAATATATCAATTGACGAATTAACTATCCGAAATACATTACACTGGACTCATTTGCATTCGGCTTCAGATTATATGCCGCAAATATATTCACCAATTACTGTGATTCGAATTTATAACAATGAAAATCTCAAAATTCATTTCATTATAATCTGCATAATGGTGAACATGGGAAGTTACAAAATACGTATGAAAAAAATAATTGTTCGGTTTTGGAAGAATTTTATTCAATGTTATTTTCATTTATATTCTCATTCACCTGGTATATTCGAAACTATATTCAAGTTGAATTTCGCACATCATTGGGATCAAACGCATGAGCGTCTAAGGAATCATGAGTACGAAATAAGCACGGTACCTACCATTTGAAGCACAGTTTGAAAATTTTTGAATTTCAAATTTGTCTGTTCATGTGCTTTTCCTAAATTTTTGATGCTGCTATCGCTAATCGCTAGTCTAGAGACAAACTGATGCCAAATATTCATATAACAACTCTTTATCAGAAAAGTTGTCTTTATCTTGGACCAAAAATTTTTAATAAATTAGAAGAGTCAATTAAAATATCACCAAATCCTAACATTCTCAAATCAAGACTGGAAAAGGCACTTATTGAAAAAAATTGCTACACACTTGATGAATTTTAAAGTGTTTTTTTATATTTTAATGACAAAATATCACAACTATGTGACAAAATTAACTTTCATTTATTTATAATCATTTTTATATATGTATATGAAAAGCACCGAACCTCATGACGTTTTCCTTGTTATTGTACTTATAGAATTATCCACCGTTATGTATTTTCAAACAAGCGAATTAAATGAAAAAAATGCTCACCGATTACGTCATAGAGTCCACAACCGCTCAACGCTTTCACTTTGCCATTTGGATTTGCAGCAGAGATTCCATAATTTATATTGATACAAACTGCTACAATAATACTGTACCTAATATGGATTTCTGTAGTACTCCCAAACTGAAAAGGCATCTAGGAATTCCATGTTTTGAATAACCCTTTGTTTATTTTTCTTCAGGTAACATTTCATGAATTTTATTGGGCTGAGGTCGAATCCAAAAAATCTCAATTTATTGAAAAAACGCCATAATCCATATTTTCAAATACTTTGCAATGAGACTCAGCAAGTGATTCCACCTATATCTTTTGCCCGAAAATTGTCATAAACTATATTCGGCTGTTGTGGTACTATATCCTTTCCTGAATCAAGACTGTAACGATGGTATTATGTTTTCCATAATTATTTATTCGTTCACTTCAACTAGTACATGCAGGAGACAAATTGGCCTCAGATGGTTTATATCAGTGGGATTAGGTATTTTCTCTGAAGGGATAACGAGTTACATCTTCCATATTTCAGGGAATGTAGAATTCAGCATACAATAATTGAATGAAAATGTAAAATGATCAATGAGTAGATCAGATAGTTGGTTGAGCATTTGGAGGATACTGAGTCAGAACCAACTGCATTACTCTTAACTGCATTATTCAATGTACGAAACTCAAACATGACCCATTGAATATTTGGATTTTGCTCATATTTTTGAGTATTTTCGCCTGTTAATAGTTTTATTTACATTGTGAGCAGTTGTGAAATGATGGTCTATGACATTTAGTTGAGTGTTGTTGTTCTTGTGGTGAGTATTATGAAATACATCATGCCAAATTTCAACCCTATAGGTGTGAATATGGTAAAATGAAAATATTTGCAGTTTCCGATATGTTCACTTTTCAATTGCTTATGTCTGGCCAAGGTTTTATCGGAATTATAACGTCAAACCCTGAAATTGGTGGGAAATATCATTATAAATTGATTATTTGGGAAAGAAAGCTTTTGACTCTTTACTTCCTCATCTGTAAGCAAAAGAATGTGAGAATTTTTTGAAATAGGAAGAAAAACAATTAATTTTCAAAAAGACTCTTTTCATTGTTGATCTATTCATTCTCCAGAAACCCATATTGAATCAAAGGTGAAGAATTTAGCTTCTGTCTGATACCTACTACGGTTTTTATTTGTTACGACCGGTTTCAGTTTGTTAAACCATTATTAAGTAAACTAGAAACTGTTTGAAAATCCTAAACTGGTCGTTTCAAATGAAAATCGTAGTTAAAATTGGACAAGAGCTACTTTCTTTATCCTATATTCAAAATGAACTATTCACAAAGATGTGTGGATCATTTAAAAAAGTGAGTCCCAGACATAAACATGAAGAAAAATCCCCTTTGAAATCACTACTTCCATATAAACGTTGAATTACACGGATGAAAAAATACTTTGGAGACAACCACTTCCATATGAACTTCGAATTATACAGAAAACACTTCTTTCTATTCAGTTTGTACTTCAGACGTACGTTATGGAATTGACTCAGATATCATTCACAGGATTGCTACCCAAAATAGTATGTGAAAGGGGTAAAATTTCACTTACATGGAACTGTGTCATCCTCAATGGCGGACATCTGATGTATTGGAATGAGACACTTGCCTTATTGCCTCTTCAGCAACAATGTGGATAACGTTACAAGATGAAGCACTCAATTAATTCATGAAATTACGATTTTATGTCACCAATGACTTGTCGTCTATAAGTACTGAATAGAGATCTGAATAGAAAAAAGGTTTTTTGTTTAATTCAATGTTAATATAAAAGTAATTGTTCTGAAAGTATTTTTTTTTCATGTAATTCAATGTTTATATGAAAGTAGTTGTTCAGAAAGGGCTTATTGTCAAAAATGGTTGATCGATGTACGTCGAGTAAAACCTGAATGAAATCTTAATTCAATGTTTACATGAAAGTAGTTGGTTCGAGGGAGCTTTTTTCTTCTAGTTTGTGCCTAGAAGTTACTTCTTTGCATGATCTATATATCTTTGTGGAGAGTTTGTTTTGAAAATAATTGCTTTCTTCCTCCCTTTGGAATATTTTCACATTTTTTTGCATAAGGGTGGAGAAATAGAAAGTTAAAACCTATATTTTTCAAAAATTATTGATTATTATTCCAATTCAATTCCATTTTTATTGTACAAACCATTATATAACCGTACCCTGATTTTCTGGGTCGAAATACAAAAAGGAAAGTGTTTATAGGTAGCTATTGTTGCCCTGATTTGGATGAATGTTATCGAGTGAAGGAACAAGATAAGTTCAGTTTAAAAATCAAATAAAAAAGTTGTCACGACAAGTAGGTGTACCTACACTTGTCAAAACAGATTCACTAGTATCGTCAGTAATTCGTTTTTGTTATCTGATTCGCCTAAGAAACCTTTTATAAATTCGTCATTACTTGAAATGCCTCTAATTTCTCAATTTTTATGAATGTGTTTTCGAAATGAATGTCAGATAAACGTCAAGAACTCAAAATATCAGTTTGATATGAAAGCAAAGTGTCTATTATTTTTGTCTCCTACAATTCATCTTCATTCCTTTGAGATTGAGTGTATTAAATATTTACACAACATATTTATATTTTCTATCGGTTTAATACTATCAAAGAGGTGGATTATAAACGATTAAACCAAGTTATTTTATGTTTATATGGCTCATACAAAACTCACTCCATATAAAAGTGGAATCATTTCGTTGATTTTGTAGACCCTGATGAAGCTGCCTTCCTAGTTCATCAAAAATGATTGTGACTGAAGTTGTTATTTTCCTTCTAACTTCTACCTCACCCATTTGGGCTTCAACTTTGATATCTGTAGTTCAGGTAAAATTTTTTGTTGTGACTTCTAGTTGGAATAACTTATCATCATCATGTTACTTTTTTAAAGGTTTTCCGTCATGGCCAGAGGACCCCAATATCACATTATGCCAATGATCCTTACTCAGATCCTTCATACTGGCCAGTGTCACCGGGACAACTAACCAATGTAAGTTAAAAAAAATGTTTTGAGGATGTGAGTTTCCATTTCTCTATAAAAGTAGAAATACTATTCGTTCGAAGTTAACATAATTTTGACAGAACAGAATAATGAAAGTTTGAAAATTTATACGGAAATAAAAATTATCAGGAAAAATATTCAGTTGGAGTTGAACATGACGGGATCATGGAATCCACATTCAATAATGTGTATATAGGCACACAATATATAAATGGAGCATTTTACCTATTTTCTGATGAAACTGAATACCAGAAACAAATCAGTTTTTCAGAAGCTTCAATTTTATCAGAATTGAAATATGTTCTATAGAGAATTTTCAATTTTCAATGTGAATTCTATATAAAAATGTTGAAATATCCACCGAAATGTTTTTTTTTCGAAGATCACACTATTCTAAAGAAAGTTCACAATTTTCTTGAATGACATTGAATGTTTCAACATCTCTATCGTCAGTAACTTAGATATGTATTTTGCGAACTGAGCTAAGCACATAAAATGAGAACTTTTTGCAATTTTTTAAATAAATACCATCTATAGTATAAACTTTCTGCATTTGGGATTTACAAAGCACTTACGAGTGCTGTAATATACCTTTGAATGAAATCTCAGGTAATTGTCCACTGCCAAACTGATGTTTTTTCTCGAAGAATAATGATCTCTTTCAAACATTCCATATAATTTTTGATAACTATATAAATGAATATTTGGAATCCATTGATTTTGAACAAAAATAGTGTATGAAGTTGTACGCATGCAAGAAGTTGTATTTCTTTGGCGGAGCAAGAAGAAAAGGTTTCTAAAAATCTTTCTGAAAATGTTATCTTCCGCGTTATCCTACGTTTGTAGAATAATAGACACTAATGATAAAAAAAAGATATTTGATACATTTGAAGTTTTGAAATAACGCTTTATTCAAATTATTTCTCACTGTGATTTATTTGATTATTCGTTTGAGTTCATTTATGTATTCCAAATATTCATTAAAATTCATTTTGATACTATCATCATGTTGTACTGTGTATGGGACAACCTGACAATAAATTTCGTCATTCCAAATTCCAAGATTACTTCAAGAAAGTAACATTTAATTCATTTCAATATTTGAACTAATTTGATTTCTCCAAATTTGTAATTCTTTGTATCTATTATAAATTTATCTGCACACTCATTACATATTAGATGAAAATCCTCAAACGTACCCAAAGTAATATGTAAAAATCACTTTCATCACTTATCACAGAAAATTATCTTTAAATGAATGAATTTTCAATAAATATCAGTCATCACGATATATATCATTCGAAAAAATATTCATTTATGTATATTCATTATTATTTTATTCAGGCTGATACAAAACACGTATTTTAGGTTCAAAAACACTAGAATAAATATTGTGAATACAGTTGCCTGTTCTCATGCAAACATACGTGAATGTCTTTGCTTCTACTCTGTTGGAAACTTTTTGAAAAACTGAAATGTTGACTAGTCAACTTCAGAAAATTCTTCTCCGATCGCGACAGAGGACGATTGTGCCGATAATGACCGTCCTCAAAGATAGAAAGTGGATGTCGTAGTCGGAATGGAGTCCGAAAGTGAGGTGTTTTCGAAAATATAAAGTCAAGTTCGAATAAATATTCAAGTGAAAGACATTTTGAAAGGACTGGCGACCCTCTATGCCAGTAAAGAGGCTGAATGTAGACGGATTTGACGAGGTCGTCAGTTCGATAATATACGTGTTATTTGGGAAAGTCATATTGAGAGGACTGGCGGCCACTGTGAAAAAATTAAGTGTTTCCATGAAAGAAAAAATGACTGAGAAAACTCAGGGTGGCAGTATTACCTCAAGCGAGACAGCTAGCTGCACTCCCGGACGAAGCTTCTGTTCACTATGGACAGGAGGAGTTTGGCCAAATGCGCTCAACTGAGAAGCAACCGCCATATAAATTGGAGAAGAAGGAGTTCACTTCAGGGTGTCAGTTTTTCGTGACGGTGTGTGCGCGCATCGTAAAAATATACTCTTATCATTTCTCTTCAACGCACCAAAAAAAGTTCAACTCCAAAAAACAGTTAATTTGTAGTCCTCTGTATCGTAATTTTTTTTATTGTTGTCCGAACTAACTACCTCAATACACCACCTTGTTCTATAACTCAATTCAATTCCTGGAGGACAAAATAAAAAAGTCGAACAATTGTATTCCATTTCACACTTTGTTAATATTCAACTAAACTATTTTTATCACTCCTCATTACCTCAGATAAATGTGGACATGGACAAAGCAATAAACCTTCAAAAATTTCTAACAAACTTTGTGGGTTCAATAACCTCACGAGTACTTTCATCTAAAGATGATTTTCTGAGAAGTTTTTTCCTCCAAATGATAATTCTAGAATCAATTTAGATATTGTTTCATAAATAACAAAATTTGCTGTTTGTATGTTCTAATTATTAATTGAATGAATTGTTATAGACTGGAAAAACTCAACACTTTCAACTGGGGAAATATACTCGTCAAAGATATAACGACTCATTACCTTTACCTTACGCTAGTGAGTTCTTCAATGTACAAACTACAGATGTCGATAGAACTCATATGTCTGCTCAATGCAACGTTTTAGGATTATTTCCACCTACAATAACCGAACTTTGGAATCCAGACATAGACTGGAGTCCCATTCCCATACATCCTTCACCTTCGAATATTATAAATACATTTCCTTTGTGTGCCGCTTATTCAAGAGAACGATCAAGAGTTCTAGAAGATGAAACATATTATCAGGATATTGATAAGACATACGCAGAAACGTATAAGTACCTTACGCAATACAGTGGAAATAATATCACCTCGCTGAGTGACATTGGCGATATTTTTGATGCCCTTTTCATTGAAAACGAATTTGGGTATGCTCTACCTTCGTGGACTGAAGCAGTTTTTCCGGAACCTTTAACCACACTAAGTGGATATTTATTCCAGAGTTTAGGATATACTACAACTTTGGCTCGTCTTGGTGAGTTTTCTTGAACATAGTACCTCCAGTTGATTATAGCCTGAATTTATGAAATAATAGGTATAATAATAAGTGCTATGAATCGCACGTTGAAAGCAAGACCTCGTTAGTATTAGGTTAGCACAAGTTTTGACTGCTGAAGGTTATCGTTCGTAGAGGGGAGATTTTCTGAATTTTTCAACTTGTTCTTTGTTGATGATGATAATAACAACACGTATTCTGAATAAATACCAATTCGACAAATCTCTCAATGAGGTTAGTTTATAGAAATACTTTCAGCTTCGAAGTTCATTGAAATTGAAAATTATAGAGTTGACAATAATTCACCTACACTCAGATAAAATTTTCAAATTCACTGGCCGACAACCAGAAAACTTTTTCGATAATTTTCCTGCGTGATTTGGTGTCCTGATTACGAAAAAAAACTGTATCGCCTACTAATTTTTTACGTTACAGTATCAGGTAGAAATAAAGTTTATGTACCAAAGTAAATAAGATACTTCCAGTTTGTATCTAAAAGTTACTTCTTTGCATGATCTACACACCTAGGTATAGAGTTACTTCTTTTAAAATTGATTGCTGCCTTCCTTCCTTTCTTCGGAAGATTCCCACATTTTTTATATCGAGATGTAGTAGTAGAAAGCCAAAAACTTTCTTTCAAAAAAAAAAAATAAGATTCATTTTTAACTACTTAAATATTTTGGAGTTGGCAATATTATTCGAATCTAATGGGGTTAGCAATAAAATGAAATGTTCTAAGGTTGGTAATTCTGATAAATGTTATCACCACACCGTTTAGTTATTTTTCCCTGAGTATAATCTGAATTGATGTAAATATAAACTCAAATTGCTGTGTACTTTCTTTCAAAAAAAATTATGGTTAAACGTAATTATAAAGTTTCTGATGACGCTTTTCGATATATTTGTGGTAATTTTGTAATTGAAAAACGTTAACAGAACATTACCGACTCTGTAAAAAAAATTACTTTGTTTATTTTGATATAGATGTCAGTAATCAAAAAAGGTGTTGGGTCCCTCACAAAGTATGTTATGTTTGTGCCGAGGACATAAGGAAATTGTATAAAAAACAGAAGATAGCTTTTAAAGGAGTGTCTTTTATATGAAGAGAGCAAAAAAATTATTCAAATGATTGTTATTTTTACAGTATAGATGTTGATTCATACAAAACTGTTACATTTGAGTTGAGATACTATCCCAACCTCTTCAATTCTGAATTTGCTCCATTTGAAAGTAGTTCCATTATCAGAGAATACATTTTGTGGTTTACCACGACGTGCTACGAAACGGTGCTGATATGCACCGCTCTTGGTGGAATCAAATGCTGGTACAATTCACATCCTCTCTTCAGGTGAATGTCCCATAATAGGAGTTTCTGGAGGAGGTGTCGCTCTGGAACAACGTAAACACGAATGAACTGTTTGTTTTGTCAAGTTTCTACCTCTAATTGGCCAAATTGATTCTCTCACTGATAATAGTAACAATTGAGGACCTGCATCATGCATTCTGAGATGATCAAACCGAAAAATTAACTTAGTTGAATGATGACTAGCATATAATACAATTGGGTACTTCTGGTCAAAATTGGAATTTGAAAGTTGCAAGAGTCTATATATCCAATCCATCAAAATTGACTAATTAACCATTTTCCAGTTCTCTTTTTCAATTTCCTCTGTAATATAACTATTTTGTGGCACATAACTTTTCTTATCCAATGACTTATATTTTCTGAAATCCCTATGGCAACTGAAAAAATCTCGTAAAAATCATCCGAGAAAGTTTTTTTCTCTTGTTCATCAACCGTTCCAGACAAACTTCCTATTTCATACTGCACCTCATCAAATTCATCAATTAAAACCTTAGTTTTAGAAAAATTGTACTCTATGGAATACTTTATGGAATTCTCCAATCTTATTCTCAATTCAATAATTGAATGTTTATCGAAAGTATCACTAGTAATGGCAACTGTCTAGAGGAGGAGTAGGGATTCGATCAGCCACTTCACTCGCTTTGCCATCATTTCTGTTCTCATTTTGCAGTGTTTCAAATCTGATGGAAATGATCTTACAACACCCAAAGCCAATATCTTATTGTGTTTTCGATCGGGGAAAATCTTTTTGGGAATCCAGAACTGGCTGAACGATAAGAATTGAAGACATGCAAAAACAGACGGCATGAGATAAACCATTACTAGATCAAGCAACTAATATTCTACTGACGACAGCTTCTGACACTTTCTTCTCGCAGTTACTGTGAAAGAATCTGGTGGTTGGTTGGAATAGGATTCATTCCTGTAGCATCACTTGGGACTCTGCTGGATGATTATTCTTTCAGACTTGCGATTGGATTTCGACTTGGTACACCACTGTGTGTTCAACACTTTTGTAAATGTGGCGCATTTGTGGATGAATCAGGTACTCATGGGTAGAACTGCTGTTTTAGCCCTGGACGTTTATCTCGCCATTATGCAATGAATGATCTGATCGAAAGGCCGATAAATTGAGCAAACATTCCTGCGATTTTGTACATAGGTACATCCCATAAGTACAAGTCGAGACGACTTGTACCTATGGAATGGTATAACACTTGTTCCATGGAAAAACGGTGGAGCGGTTGTTTACCACCTTACTTGTTGGGATACATTAGCAACTTGCCACCTTCCTGCCATTTCTGTGAAAGCTGGTGCCCCTGCCTCATCAGGAGAAAGTTCCAAACTACGGAAATATCAAAATTTGGGAAATGATTATATCTTTCGCCCAATAGCTGTTGAAACTTTTGGTGTTTTTGGCTCTGAAGCATTATCTCTCATCAATGAAATTAGAAAAGAGGTAACCAATGAAACCCACGAATCAAAAGCCTTATCTTTTCTCATTCAACAAATTAGTATAGCCATCCAAAGAGGAAACGCGGCTTCGTTTCTTGGTACTCTACCTGATTCTAAAAATCTTGATTGAATTCACATGTTTCCTGGAAACCAACTTTATAAAGAAAAGAAATGTAATAAAAACCACTTTATGGAATTGGAACAAAAGCAAATGAAGAAATTACTTCATCTCAGCAAAATTATGAAATGGTTTCCAAAGATATTTCGAATTGTCCAGTAATAAATTCTCCAGTCAAAACCCTTGGGCTTGATGGTTCAAATAAAATTGGCAACACCTGTTTCATTAACAGTGCTATCCAATGTTTATCAAACACGAGATGGTTATTAGAATATTTAAAAAACGATGAATTCATAAAAGATATCAATGTTAGTATTTCTAGTATGAAGGGTGTTTTAATCGAAGTTTTTGCAGAAGTTATCAAGAAATTGTGGTCAGAATATTCATTTGATAGAGTAGTAAATACAGTATCTTCAAAAAATCTGATTCAAAGTTTTGCCCCTCGATTTGTGGGTCATGCCCATCAAGACGCCCATGAGTTCCTTCGTTATCTCTTAGAGGGTTGACATGAACACATCAATAGAACTAATGAGACACCTAAACCGAATTCAACAGAGATTGACGAAAAATTTAGCGAAAGCTGAAAAGCACAAGAGTCATGGAAAACATATTTGAGGATTCATAATTTCGTTGGTTAATTGAAATCAACGATGAAGTGCACACACTGTTGACACTCATGAGTGACCTTCAATCCTTTCTGGGATTTGTCTCTTCCAATACCACAGAGAACTGACCAATTAAGTTTGTCGCAATTCTTGGATTCTTTCATGAAAGAAGAAACTTTGGATTGGGATGAAAAACCGACGTGTTCGAGATGCAAGGAAGGAAGAAAATGTACAAAGTCATTATCAATCCATAATTCTCTCCAATGGAAAGATTCAGAGACAAATTGAATGCTGTCATCGAATTTCCTCTAGAAGGATTGAATATGAGTAATTTTGCAGCAGACAATGTGGCTACTTGT
>WOGR01005989.1:0-13405 GCA_015342045.1 Leptinotarsa lineolata | reverse complement strand
AACACCGTCGATAACTCTTTGTAAATTACTTATAAAAGGACCCGAACTGCTATAAGCTTGATAATTCCACTGCTACCTGAATCCAAATTCTAAAAAAAAATAATGTTTCTAGAAGAAGCGACTTTATTGAGGAAACTTGACGATTTAGGTATAGGGACATGATTTATCATCTTGAAGCATTTTTCACCATCTTTCAATTTACCGAAGTAATATATAGGGAGTTTCTTTTGAAAAAATGAACTTTTGACTACTTTATGCACAATGGAAATAATAGTAATTCTAGCACGCCCTGTATAATATGGAGTCGATTTCTTGGTTTATTTATATATTTCAAGTTTGTCTAAACTATCATCAAAATATTAACTTTTCATAAATTGAGAGTACTGATGTACTTAAGTTCAATTAAGGCTATGTTTTGGACCATATTTAGCACAATATATTTTTATCTCGAAAACGGATAGAGATAGGTATAGGACATTATCAACGAAAAAGTATCAAAATATTAGAGCAATTCCAAAAATGTATTAATATACGATGTGTTCCATTTAAAAAAATATAGTTGCTAGGACTTTTTGATGGAAGTGGCAAAGCCGCAATGCTGAAAATATTTTAGATCGATAGAACAGGTAAGGAAATGTGAGAGGTGAAATTTTCGAAAAATTATGCTTTGCGTTTTTCAGAAACGTCTAACCTACCATCGACCGTGAGTCACGCTGTATAGTTAAGTTGATCATAGTATTGTATAACGATCAGTAAGCCCTGAAACATGCTTATATTAAATACCATAAACTGATATAAACAAAAGAAAATATTAGATAAATTATGAATTCTAATGTTATCAATCATTCCGTTTTTCATCTGTCGATTCTTCGTTTATTATTTTCACATGGTTGCCAACTTTCGTAGAGATCTTTCCATTTCTAGTCCAGACATTCTATGCACCCTGTTCTTTCTTCGTTAACATTAGAAGTTGGTAGCGTTTTCCAATAAAATCCTCGTTAAAATATATCCCGGTACTCTTCAATGCAGCTCTATCCAGTTCGCATTTATGACGATGTATCTCTGAAGAGTTCGTAAAATAATTTTTTGGTGGGAACTGGTTTATTTTGGGCAAAAAACCCAGGAGACATTTTTTGTTTAGAATGAAACAGGCTATCAGAAATAAATTTTTGAATAGTAAACAAATAATAAGACAAAAAGTTACATTGGAAATAAATTTTATGGGTTGCGTTTTCCACCCGTTACAACTATGGGGTGAACCAAATAAAT
This sequence comes from Leptinotarsa lineolata, assembly GCA_015342045.1. Taxonomy (NCBI): domain Eukaryota; kingdom Metazoa; phylum Arthropoda; class Insecta; order Coleoptera; family Chrysomelidae; genus Leptinotarsa; species Leptinotarsa lineolata. Next base: position 12,136 of record WOGR01005989.1, on the reverse strand, counting down.
TTCTGGCTGAGTGTCTTTTTGGTAGTACAAAACGTCAGATTAATTTCAATATTGTAACTTTTTCAGTGCTTGTGAAAAAAAATTGTTATACAAATTTTATGTACTCCCTTTAAGGGGCTGTATCTTAACAAGGGACGCTCCAATGGAGTTTCTTTATATGGAAGATCCTATCTTTTTATCGATGAGTAATCACCTCTTTGAATGTTTTACACTTATTCAGTTACACCCTGTATTCCTTTTTTCAATGAAACGAAACTTGGTTCAACAAAAATTGCGAGCAAGCTGTAGCCTTCAAAAATCTCGCCTACTGGCAGTTGCGCCAAAATCCCAGTGCCCAAAACCGAACAAGGTTTGTTAATGCTCGCAACAGCTGCAAACTTAGATTAAATGAAAGCAAATAACTCCGCAATCAGAGAATAAGGGATAAACTTCTTGTCAATCCCAACGGGTATAGATTCTTCTGGTCGGTAGCTGAAACTGTTAATCGAAACTGTACAAAATCCACAATTCCACCACTAATACACAAGAGGATGGTTCAATTGCCATGACAGCCATAGAAAAAGCAACGGAAAGATTCAGAGGCAAATTGAATGTTTCCATCGAATTTACTCTAGATAGATTAGATATGAGCCATTATGCAGCAGAAGATGTGACTCCTTAACGTTATAATCTATGTTCACTTTCGAATTACAGTGAGTCTACTCACGGCGAACATTACACAGCATACTGCAAACATTCCTATACGGCACGTGGCACAAATAGAACGATTCACACGTGTCCCCAAAGTCGCTAGTGAGTGGAGAGGCATACACCCCCTTTTATGAAAATGGGGAAAAGAGTTCGCACTTTTGAGATACCTGAGAGGATATTTCTTTTAGTGTTTTGAAATGTTGTTATTGACCTGTTATTGATTAGATTGAAAGATATTTAGGATTCATAGATGAATGTATTTCATGTCAAGTCTACTGAAGTAGCTTCTCTTTCATGCGATGTTCTGAATGATTACTTCTCATTAACTCACCTTTTTCAAGTGGAGCCTTCTTGTACTTCTCCAACCTCTTGACGGCGATAGCTTCGAGACGTACCCTAGCAGCAGGGTATTCCTTGAGTACGTCCCACATGTCCTTTTTGCTAAGCACGAACAGATCACTATAGCCGACTGACCTGACGCTGGCTGTTCTTCGATTACCTGCAACGTTATTCAGAGACAGGTACATTTCGCGTGAAGGGGAAGGGGTTGTACGGCGCCATGGGAGGTGAAGCGGAGCCGGGACCACCGAATATTCTTTCAATTTCGAAGTTATTTTTGGTTCTTCGGGTCGGATTTCGTAAATCAAAATTATAGGTCAATGCAAATCGTTTTGACAAAAATGATAACGACACGAAAAAAGTTATCAAAGGAAACAAATTTTGCGCTAATTAGAGAAAAAATGAATGTAGATCCAAGGTACGGGGGATGAAATAGGAAAGATCCACAGTTTTTCATGAACCATATTCCACATAACCGCATATTTTCGTGGAGAAATTGGAAGAGCCGGTTTCTCGATTTTTATCCTACAATTTTTTGTTTTTTGTACAAAATTTTATAAGAAATTATTTCTTCCGGTCCCAAAAATGCTGTAACTTTTTGAATAGAAGTATTCTTTTTGATATTTTATTTAGATTTTGAACTTGATGAATTTTTTCAAATTCATCTGATCTCATTTTGTTTATCAGTTAGTTTACTTTTAGGCGATGCAAAAATTGACATCACCTAGAGAAATTTGCAGAAAAATTAGGAAACAAAAAGAACGTGATTTTTGGAAAATCATTTTCGAAATGATTGTTTGACGTTTCTAATCATTTATAGAAAAGAAGGAAGTGAAACTGGAACATTATCGAATGTTTTCCAAGTGTTGAATTCATATTTCAACTGAAAAAGTTTTTGGTACAATTTTTTGAATATGTGAAAATTTATTTATCAGATTCCGGGGACATTTATGACAGTGGATTCAATATCGAAGAATATATTTATACAGTAAAAAAATATAACTATGAGAAAAATGAGAAAAAACAAAAACGTTATACCATGAATTGAATTCAATAGTTATAGAAATTACCATTCATCATTCTAAAAAGTGTTTTATTCATATGAGTAAAATTTGAAACACTCCCAATCATCCATTGGTATCCATTTTTCTGATGACTGGTCCTTATCGTCGAATTTGATAGACCTTCCTGACTCTATCAGATAATCGGAATCTTCAAAGCCTTCATCGTCCTAACATCCAGTATTTTGTCTATTATTTATTTATCATCTACCATTTCTGCTGAATCAGTCACTGTTGAACACGATTTTTTACTGTTACAGCCACTTTCAAAACTGAAGAAAATTATTCTTTATCTGTAAATTCCGTGTTGATGTTTCTCCAGTGAGTGAGTTTGGAATTTGTACTACTGTTGGTGCATATTTTTTAATTTGAAAAATAATTTTACTGTTTATCTTTTCAGTTCTACGCAAATCAATCATTTGTAAAAAAACAATTTTTCTATTCACAATATTTAGTTTATAGTTTCATTATGATGTTGAACATAGGAAAGGCCTAACCGAAACATCATTGTGTCAAAGTTTTTCAAAATCAGCAGTAAACTTTTTTATTTAAACCTTATTCAGATGAACAGAGGAATATTTATTACCTTCACTGGAAAAAACAAAAACGTTATTTTCAGTTATTCGTACTTTCCGACAAAAATCTGGAAGTAGATAATTTGGCAAAAGAGACCACTGTTAATTTCGAAAAAAAACGGTTTCAACATATGAAAACTTCAGGTTGAAGTTGAGTATTTTTCCTTTTCAACATTGAAATGAAATATTAACTTCAATACTTCCATTCAGAATAACTACAGAATATTTCGAACACAAAAAAAGCAATTTCAACTAGAAATAATAGAAAACAAATGATTTTTGTAGGAGAAAAAAGCCGATTGTTCGATTTTATCTATTTAGTTTTTTCAATATTCCAAAATCCGAATTTGAAACGACTTTCACCCATATGTTTATTCGATGAAAAGTGTTTTATATGGAATTTAGTATGTCAGTCACTTCTTCAACACGAGGATTGACAACCAATGAAATCGAGTGAAGTTTTAGTTTGCTCAACTTCATTGTCCTTAATGTTTTTTTTTGCGATAGGTCAATTTCAGTGAATGATTTTTGAAAGTTTCTTCGTTGAAAACAATTACAGAGATGATAAGTCGAATGAAAACACTTTTTTTCACGATATATTGACAATGAATAACGCTAGATTTGTGTCAACAACAACGACAACAAATAGCATTCTCTATTTTCATCCACGCGCGGTTGCAATGCATTTTTTCTTTCAGAGAGAGTTGGTGATGGAGTACACCCGTGCCATTTAGGCAAAATTTCACACAGCCAACCCTATATCATGGTGTTTGCGATGAAACAGCACTTCTGTATCTGAAGAGTAGGAAGGGTAGAGTGTAGGCCCACAGCATTAGGCCACATGTGACCCATTGTACATACTCCCTCTCCTAGGTCATCGTTCATCCTGTGTTTCCAGGAAGGTGGACAGGTCACTTGGAAACATCTCCATAATATCGGAAGTTGTAGGCCAAGATTCGCCGAACACACACTCTCTTATTGACGATAACTCCGGACACTCGCATTAGACACGCCTGACAGTTTCATCTTCCGGTTCACACATCCTGCATAGAGGTGTGCCCACTAGCCTTATAGTATGGAGGTGTTTCCTTAGGTGACCGTGGCCGGTCAGAAATACTATTGTTAAAAGTATGTTTTTCCTGGTAATCGCCAGACATTTCTTCGGCGCCAGCTTCCCAGGGTGGCCCAGGGTGATCCTGGAAAGACTGCATCCTTTGATTCCATCCCATCTCTTAATGTATTGAAAATGGGTGTGACGTTTGGCTATTTCCGCAGTTGTCGAAATCATCAGTCCCTAAGTATCACTGGGTTTTAAAATTCTTAGTCCAGCAGCTTCCTTGGCTGAAGAATCGGCAATGCGATTACCTTTACTTCTATCGTGCCTTTCAACCAACCTCAGGATAATATTATTATCTACCGAGGCGTTGGCTAAGTCTTGGTGGCTCTCTAGTACTCGCCCTGAGGTAACACGTTGTCTGTTCAAGGCTAATAGGACTGGTCTACTATCAGTGCAGATTACTATGTTTTCGCCAGAAATTCCGTTCCTGGTTATTTCTTTTGTGGCGATTGAGATAACTGGTCAATTCTGTTTGAATCACGCTGGTATTTTTTCCCATTCCCCACTTAACCTTAAGGCTTTGTGATCTGGAGTGAACTCCACATCCTGAGCCTTCTTTGGTTTTTGAGCCGTCTGTTTATATACGTATTGCATTTGCAGCACCTGATTCTGTGTTTTGTTTCATTTGTATTTTATAGGGTTTATAGGGTTTATCAAACACAAACCTGGCTTCAATTGCATCACTGGCTACCTGCAGCAGAGGTAGCGCAGTGAGCGCTTCTCGATATTGACTTAGCCTCAATTGACCCATTCCTACTTCGAGGTTTACATCAGCCGTGCGCAATCGTACCATGGCCATTAACGCAACCTCCATAACATACAGGTCCAGAGGGGTTAGACCAGTAATTAATTTCATTGCCGCGGTATGTGTTGTTCTCATGACTCCTGTGATGTTTAAACAAGCCAATTGCTGTACTTTATATGATTTTTGGATGGCCGTTGCTTGTAGAACCTTCGGTCCCCATGCAATGGCTCCATACGCTAACATAGGTCCCACAGGGAAGGAAAGACCTCATGTGTGTCCCACTGTCCTCCGACATTGCTCATAAGCCACACATGCTCTTTTTGCTCCACACTGTAGGTGAGAAATCCATGTTAGCTTCCTGTCGAGGGTATCACCAAGGTATTTTATCTCTTCAGAGAAGTTTAGTTTGCTTTTGAAGATTTCGGGAGGTTTTAAGTCCGATAAACTTCTTTTTTGGTGAAAAGAACCATCTCAGTTTCCTTGGAATTGATCGACGGTGAGTGTTTCTATGATTTGAGACCATCCTGCGCCCTATCGCACAGTGTGTTCCCAAATTTGCCGGTCTGCAAGATAACTATGTCATCTGCAAATGCAATTGCGTAGAATCCATTATTGTTGAGGTGATTATTCAGGATATCCAAGACTATGTACCAAAGAAGAGATGATAAGACCTGTGGACATCCTCTCATGACCAGTCCTCTCACTGTACTGTCTTCTACATTGATACTTATTACTCTACTAGAGAGCATCTTAAGTATCCATTCTCCTACTATCAGGGGTACATTACTGAAGTAAAGTTGCTAAGTAATTGTTGGAAAGGTTGTTTTCTCAAACGCTCCCTCGATATCTATTGATATACTCAGGGTGGATTCTTTATTGTCCTATGATCTTTAGATTCTAAAAAAATTGTTGTTGTTGATTTCGTTAACCAGCTGACGAACGTCAACCCTCAGAAGTCGAAACTTATGCGAGCAATGGATTAACGAGGCCTCACCTTTTAACGTGCGATTACCCAAGCACGGTGGCTTGGCGGGGAATTGAACGCCGGTCTTCCGCTTGAAAGGCAGATGTGCTAACCTCTACACTACCGAAACCACAGTAATGAATTTAATAATTTATTTTAAAAAATAAATTAGGGTTTAAACCATCAGCTACAATCTGTTTCACTCTTTTTGGGAAGAATGAATTGACGTATGTTCCATTTTAATGGGGATAGCATTGTAAAGTAACAACGAGGTTTTATATATCGGGATTTAAATATAAGTTTCATAACGTACATTGATATTGCGCTGGTCAAGTCTGAATTTCACCTTACCATGCAAATATGAAGGTTTTTCCATTGTAAGGATTTTATAATAAAGGCTGCAGCAATGTAGAATCCTGCGTTTATCCATTGGTAGCGTCTATCACAATTCATATCATTTCATTTCCACCAGAGGGTGAAAGAGAAGATGAAAGGAGTGAAGAAACGAAACGGTGATAATTCATTCAGTGGAAAGAGATTAAAAATAGGAGAAAGAGAAAGAATAATGAGATGTAGAAGTTTTTAGATGCAGAGCTAGCAGAGAATATCAATATCGTCACTAGATGCATCAAACGTCACCAGAATTATCCAAGAAATCATTAGATCATCCCCAAATTCATAAAGTGAGACAACGATATCCAAAATTATCATTTCCAGTCATAATTTCCTACATCAATTTGGGGGATTCTAAGGTCTTTTTGCGATACAGGAAATCTAGCGAGAAAATTGACTGCTTCATTCTCATGGACATTCACATAGGAAAGAAGCCATACTATATCTACCACTATAATTACCTGAAATCAAATGATTCTTGTTCGTTGTGTATCACACTCTACTCCAATCATGATTTTTTCAGTGTATAGGAAAAGACTTTCCATCATTTCCAGAACTCAAAGAGGACTTTGAAATAGAGAAAACCTCGAAGTGGAAATCATATCCGGATGAAGAAATTCACAAGTCACACCCGGCAACTTATCCCACCACCTCACCCCCCAACCGACGAAATTCAGTCTACGCTTATGCATATTTTAATAGTAAAGCGTTTCTGCAAAACCCGGCAGGTATAGCGGCAGCCTGGGGACTCCACCGGAATGAATTTGAATGCCATTTTCAATTCTTTTCTGTTCCTTTTCCCACGACAAACAAGAGACAATTCCTTGGCTGCTACTGTAACGAAAAGAAATAAGAGCAACAGATATCGACTAGGGAAAATATATTCGAAAAACGGGTGATGAATGCGGGAGGAAAGCTTTCAGTTTGGAAGTATGAGTCCTCGAAGTATGAGTCTACTTCCGTATAATACACGAAGAAAATAATCGATGAAGATTTATTCCTATTTATTATTGAGAAGAATCTTTTACATTTGGTGGAGGGATGATATCACTGTTGATTCTCTTATAAACGAACTACTCTAGATTATTCCAGAAAAAAGCTTAATGCCCTAGTAAGCATATGTTACATCTGGGAAAAATATACACGATAGGTTACCTTTTATGTTTCGGGATTTGGCAACCCTAGTGTTGCAATCTGGCAACTGACAGCTCTATCGTGAAGTTGGACATTTTTGAGGTTATACGTTCTCAGAACATTTTGACATACGAGCGCTATTCGTGTTGTTTACAGTAATTCAAAAGATTCATCTCGGCCCAAAAATGGAATTAAATCGTGAACATTTTCGTGCGATTATTTTTAACAAATTTCGACGTAGATTAACTCAGCAACAGTGCATGGATAAACTCAATTCAAGTTTTGGCGATGAAGCTCCATCAAGGACCACTGTTAATCGATAGTATGGTGAATTCAATCGTTGGCGTAGTTCACTCCAAGACGAATTTCGTGAAGGTCGTCCAAAATCAGTTGTTGTTCCGAAAACCATTGATGCTGATATCATGAAATTGTTGGACCAGCATACATTCAATGTTGCATAAATATCTGACTGTCAAAAAATTTGTTTGCGTTGGATCCCACAAAATTTTACAATCGCTCAAAAAAGGCTCGTGTGGATTGGCCGAAGAAAATGCTCAAAAAATACGATCACGATGCTTCGAAACACGTCTATGACATCGTGACAGGTAATGAATCGTGGATTTACGCGTATCAGCCCGAAAGTAAACAGCAGTCGACTGTATGGTTGTTTCAAGCACTTTCAAGCAAATGGTCGCCTGTTTTTTAAAAAAAACTGGACATATTGCAACCGTACTGTTCTATAACAACGCAGAACAGTCAAATCTGAGTGGTACACAATCATTTGTTTGCCAGATGTCTTCCAAGAAATCAGGAAAACCAACCGCCGAAGACGGATCACTCTTCACCACGATAATGCGAGCTCTCACACATCGCCTTAAACAACTGTTTTCAAGAAACACTGTATTGTGTTTCACAAAAACGCAACACGTGTTTCGCCATGAAATATCTTCTTCAGGCGTGTCAGGATGGATTTCCATCAAGTATCTGCCGAATCCATCAAATATTCCACTGAATGATTGAAAATCGAAGTGTATGTGGTAATACTATTACAATAACAATTTGAATTCCTAGCAATTTTTTTCAACTCCATACAGTTCTCCTTCACCTATACCGAAGATATGAAATAGATTCCAAGATCTCTAGATCTTCGGAGAAATTATTTGATGTTGAAAATTAAAAATGAAGGCTAGCTCAGTTGGTATAGCATGAGACTCTTAATCTCAGGGTCGTGGGTTCGGGCCCCACGTTGGGCGCCAATTTTGCTACGCCCCCAATAAGACGTTGAGGTTTGGTGAGTAGAAAGAAAGATTTCACACTGAATATATTGAAAACAATATTTATTAACTTTCTACTTAAATACCCTTTTCATAAAACAACGCTACCTATCTCGGTTGGAGTTCCCGGAAGCTATATCTATCTGTATATCGAAACGTACTCTTGAACTCTACGGATCCACGGTCGATCTGCTGATTAAGAAATGATCCGCAGCTGTTGAAGAACGCAAAAGTAATGCAAAGCAAGATATATAAATGAAGTAGTTTTATGTTCCTTCAGAGGTTGTCCTTTCTCAACAATGGCTTTTTATACAATGCGTCCGTCTAGTTTACCAGATTGGTGGAAGTCTGTACTTTAACTAGCAGATGACATCAGGCAAGATATATTTAATAAGCAGAGTTGAAGCTGTCTCCAAGCGTGTAGGTGTAAAATGCATGCTATTCAAACTGAAGTATAGCTACAGGCTATAGTGATGTGGGGAGCTGGAAGTGACCCTCGCACGAAGTGAGAATGAAAGAATAAAAATATCAAACCTATGACAATTTTCTGTTGGCTCTACAACTACTTTTTATTTTCAGACTTAGAAAATCCACACCACATGTTCCACTTTGATAAGTCCACAATAAAAGGAGACAGAAATAGATTCTGGAAATCAAACTAGGGACATTAGTGACATTTCAATAAAGCTGAAAGTACTGGAGATGAATGACGGCCTTTCTGTCAAATTTTGAATATTTATCAAGGTTGTATCCTTCTGTCAATTTCTATCCAAACATAAATAATCTGACCTATATGGAATTGGAATGTTGAGGAACGGTGATGAAACAGATAATGTTCTTATTCTGTTTGGAAATTCATCATGAACTAAACTAGTGTCTTAAATGAAGAAAGCATTCGCAATAGGTAAAGTGCTTCTTCTCTACTGATTGAACATCTAAAAAAATGACTTTACTTCAGGTATTTCCCGGCTGGGCAAGATCACCGAGTGGCTTCAAGTTATCTCTCCCGGATAATTCATCAAATTATTACAATATTTTGGTTTTTAGGAGCTTTATTAAAGTTATGAATCAATCAGGAGGTGTCAGTATAATGGAACCCGTAACAAACATTCAATGTCATTTCAAAGTGGATTCAACTGAAGAGTACCTACTTTTGTCAAATATAACCTATTTTTGTAATTCATGGATTATGTGAATTATTTTGTGAATGGAATGAAATATACAATATTTTGTTCACCATGTACAGAAAAATGTATTCATTTATACAAAATGCCATTGAAAGACCTTCCAGATGGCCCTTGTTGGGATCATGAGTGAAAAAAACAACCACCACTTCTGCGCTTCGTCTAGATAAGTATTTCAGCGAACAATGGAATTTTTAGTTCACTTCACCTCCTTCGTCTGGACTAATTTTTCGCTTTCGCCAGATTATTAAAAACGTCCCTCAGTTTTTGAATCCCAATGAACTCAAAGGCCAATGGATAGCTAACAATGCATGAAATACTGAGCAGTAGTTTGGAATTGTGTCTGGAAAGTAATTTAACAAGTTGTCTCGCTGCAATATCCAGAGAATGGAAAATAAAGCACAATGGGAGATGAAACGCGGAACAAAAAATCCAAGGAGAGACTTAATGGAAAATGAAGTGACCCCGGGGTTGAGGATCATCCGGAAGTATCAGATTGATATTTTCCTGAACTTTTCTCGTCATTTCCCAAAGCAAATCAAACAAGAGTTTTATTCCATCGTGAATGAAATGAAGGCATTAATGAATTTGTTTATATGTTTCTGGTGATACGCTCATCGAATATGCTGATTGAGTCACACTTTACACAATCTGGTGTTCCCCAGGAATCCATATTGTCTCCAAACCTTTTTTTATTAGATATCAATGACTTATTGGAAAAACAATAAACCATTATATTGCTTTGCTGACGACAGCACACTTTTCTCGTCATTCCATTTGGATTTCAGGACATCGGCTGCGGATACACAGCTTCACCGGCATCAGGAGAATCTAGGGGTAGTTTCGAATTGGGGAGAAAGTAACCAGGTTCAATCTTCAGCGATTTAACTCCAACGTGAATCACTACTTTTGCACAGGCACCGCTCTCACAGCGTCTTGGAAATTGTTTGTTGTGTTTTGTCCTCGAAAAACATTCTAATTGTGAATTGTAGCACCCCCTGATATATCATGGTGGATTGTACTAGTTCGGATCCTTTGTCTAATGTAATTTGAAATATCTGAAAGAACAAGTGAAATTGAAATACATAACTGAAAATATCGATTTCATCAGTCAACGAAACGTGAAATAAAATTACAAAGAATTGAAAATAGACAAAATGATGAAAAATGGACAATTAAAAGTTGGATAAATTTCTTTTCAAGATATCAAACCGTTTTCCGCTCAATTGTAGATTTCCATGTGTTGCGTATCTCTACGCCAGCTTGACTGATTGCGTCTTTGGACAACACATATGCAGCTTCTTTGAACTTCCTCTCAAGTGAATGTTTCTTCCTGTGGATAAACTCAGCTTGGGACCACTTGATGTTATGTCAATGAGTCCAAACATAATCTGCTATTCTTGGCTTTCAATGGCTTCTTAGCTTCACCAATATAGGGTAATCGGTAAATGTAATTATTGGAACCGTAGTCCGCGTTTGGTGACCAAGTCTTCGTGAGGCTGCTATGGATGCTGTTTCCAGATCTGAAGCAGGTTCCGATGTTGTACTTGGACCTAATTCTTCTTATCTTTTTCGACAATCCCCTGACGTTGGTAAGGGCAAGCACCAGTTGTGACGGCCGTCACAAATCTTATATCAGTGAAATTAAGAAGCCATTGAGAGAGCACAATATAAACACACAGCGAGGAGAAACCAGCAAATGGTTTGTAGCAGAGCATGTTCGTACTCAATAACTCAACACCATGTGGTCCCAAGCTGAGATATTCCACAATGACAAACACTGACTCGAGAGGAAGTTCAAAGAAGCTGCGTTTATGTTGTCCAACAACGCATTCAGTCAAGCTAGCGTAGGGATACACCACACATAGAAACCTGTTATGAAGCAGAAAATTCATCAATTATCTTGAACAGGCAACAACTATCAGCAGCGTCTATTACAAAGCATTGGAGCGCTTGATAGACAAAATCGCGGAAAAATGGCTCCATTCGAAGAAAAAGCAAACGCTGTATCATCAAGACAATCCCCTGTGCATATATTGGGCTTTGATTTGCTTCCGCATCCACCGTATTATCCGGATCTGACCCTCAGCGACTTTTTGTCATCATCAGACTCCAATAGAATGCTCGCTGAAGACGAATTCAGTGCTGATAAAGAGGCTATCATCTAAACTGACGCTTATTCGATGGCTTAAGACACATCGAACTAATAAAATGGTACCGAAAAATTGTATGACTGATATAATCGACTCATTGTCTTCGAAAGCAACTATATTGAATTATTGAGTCACATCTCATAGAAGGGAAAGATCTATATAAAATAGAATGTCAAACACAATCTTACGGGACAAATAAATGCTATACAATTTGAAATTCAAGAAATTTTTCTCAAAAATATATGTTATATTATAGTGAATTACAATAGTAAATTCTATAATTCATAAAACTATAATAGGCTTTATCAATTAAAACGTCGCCTAATTTTTTTTTGAAAATGTTCAAAGAATAACTCTTCAGGTGCGTGAGAATTTTAGTGTTCATCTCAATTCCATTGTATATCAATGAATTTTTCAATAATGATAATTATAATGATTACGTTTATTTGACAAGCAACAGGTCAGCCAAACGTTGGCAATACACTCACGAGTGCCAGAAACTCCAGA
>WOGR01005988.1:0-13406 GCA_015342045.1 Leptinotarsa lineolata | reverse complement strand
CGAACGTAATTCACCCTGTATATTAGATTATTATTTTAAAATACGGTAAATTAACATCAAAAATCGACGTGTATCAGGATTATTTTTTGAAATGACCTGTTTAGCTAAAAATGAATTTGTTCCATACTTTACGGACACAGTGTATGAATAGAAATCTCGTGTCATGGTGTTTGTGGTCGCACTCCTCCGAAACCGTTCTACCGATTTTTATGAAATTTGTGTAATTTCGGTAGGTATGAGAATAAGTCGTAAAGTACTCGTATATTTTATATCTGTAGGTGATTAGGGTACCTTTGTCTAAATTTTTTTACCGTATAGAAATAATTTATATGGCAAAACAGCGTTTGCCGGGTCAGCTAGTTCATCATAAATAAAATTGTCTACGGATAATATTGAGTTCGATGGTGTATTGAATGAAAAATCGTCAAAAAATCTAAACTACTTCAAATAATGATATTTTTTTCATTCGTCAGCATTGATCTTAAATGTTACTTTGCACCCAAATATCCATAAAAATAACTGTACTAAACATTATATATTATGTATGTACTAAATAGTATTTTGGGGCATATCCTCCGATTTCAATAAAGTTTTTGTTTCACCGAAACGATTAATACGTTGTATTGCAGAACATCAATAGTGCCACAATAGGGCCTCTTGTAAAAATTATTTTATTCATTATCAATATTACTAGGATATACTTACCAAGTTCATTTAATTATATTCAATAACACGAACCAATTCAAAACAAATAACCAAACTGATAATATGGACACCAAACGTGGTACTGATTTATATCTCTCTTGATATGTTTATGATAATTTTCTCTTCCGATAAGCTGTCCCTAGCATTGTCAGACATTCAAGTAACACTTTATTGTGAGATTTCCACAGTTTACAAAATCGCAACACGTATTCCGCTATACAATAGTTTGGGGAAGTTATTGTAAAGCAAAATACATGTTGCGATTTTGTAAACTGTCCAATGAAAATCTCACAATACAGTGTTACTTGAAAACGTTATGGATTTTTATCAAGTATCGGCCAATTCCATCACATATCTTGTCAGACAGTAAAATGTTTTAAGTACTCCTCAGTATTCTATTCTAGAAACCATTTTTATTGTTCGCACAATTTTAAAATTAATTTTAAATATGAAAAACTATATCTATCTGTCTATATCTTACGCTTGTTAATTTTGTACTACCCAAATTGTATTTGCCAAAAAGAAAATATATTAATATTATGTTCATTTCGTATCATTCGGTTCGTGCTAGGAATCGTACATTGAAAGGTAGACCCCGTTAATCCTTAGTTCTCACAAGTAGCGACTTCTAAGGGATATCTTTCGTGAGGCCGACAGCTGTTCAACTGAAAAAATTAAAAAACATGTGTAAGGTTGATTTTCACCCACCCCTCTACACATGAATCAGTCACGTGCCTATTTCAATTATACGGTCACACAGATCTCTATGTAGGTTGAAATATCTGTGATTGTTCTGAACATTTCTTAATGTCGACTAACACAGAAAGGAATTCGGGCGGTGACGACCGTCTCTTTCGCATCTTTTCTATCCAAGCAAATAGTTGCTACCACTTCGCTTTTGTATGCATTGGACAAGTGTTTACATAGGAAAGACATAGGTCCGTGCCGCGTCCGCACTTCGTCTCCGCCCGACGTGTGTTCTGTGTGAATTGGTTCTTAGATTGAAAGATACTTCGTTCAAATTTGCAATCGACGTTCTATTCACGATACTATCTTCTAAAAATCAAGAACTCTCTTTTCATACTCAGTTTCTGATGGTATACTATACGCACAAGTGGATATTCGTCTTGGATATGGTGTTTTTTTCATAAGGGCTATGATTCAGAAAGGTTTCGTTGTCCAGAAAAAAAAGTGCATTGCACTGATGCCCTATCTGCGAAAGTGTTTTCAGTTTCATATAATTTGATATAAAAACACCAAAAGAGTTCATGAAAGTTCTATATGATGTGCCATTCCTTTTATAGAACTGAAACTATATCGTTATTATAACGATAATCGCAAAAATAGCATTTATAAAAATGTCGTATGAATATAATGAACGAAATGCTAGATTGGAAGCAGCAGTACGTGATCCAAAAGAGTTATCAATAAAGATCTCTTTATTCGTGAAGACCATTTCAGTAAAATATGTAATGATTCTGTAACAAGTCGCATAATTGATTTATTTTTTAAAAAGTTTGCCCCAATCAATCGTGAAAACTAAATTGATTAAGGCGTATAAAGATGCTGGTGCGCGTTTTACTCAGACTTGTGATGTCGACCAATGAAAAGGCGTTTTCATGTGATATAAAATTCAAAGGTATTTTATTCATCCTCGAGTAAGAATTTCACAGTATATTCATTTATGTATGAAGGTAACAACTTGTTATAATAATAAATAGAAAGGTTTTGTTGGCATTTGAGTAGAAATTACTAGATATACAAGTAGCTTATTGAGACACCGTGACGTTTGCTAAAAAATATGGGATTTTTTCGAATTTTATCCAACTTGTCAGATGTTCTTCTTCATGATAAAGTAAAAATAAAGGTTTGGTGAAATACTCAATCGGCTGCAAGGTAGTAATAACTTTTCATATTTTGAGCATGTACATGAATTACTTCTGAAGTTTTCAATTCGAGCATGCGTTCGCTTTTTATAACAATAAAAAGTCATTTATAACTCCTAGGTTAATTAACTCTGAACTTTCTTCGTTTGCTCCATTAATTGGTAATAATGCGGGTATTGAGTGGGTATGATAAAAATAGTATATTTCTTCCCAAGACTTTCTTGAGATCTTGAATTATTGAACAAGGTTCAGTCAACTTTTTATGACTGTTGTCTGGGATTTGAAGTTGAAAAAAAGTGATAACGATCAGTTGCAATAAGTGTTTTTTAATCTGTATTAAGATGACCAGATCGATCAATTCATGGGATTCCTGTTATGATAAAGTAATATTACGAGTCCATAATGAAAATAAGTGTTGCGGAATACAGTTAAAATATTCAAAATAATACAGTGCATCTTGTAATTTGTAACAATATACTTAGTTTCAGACATTATACATGAGATTAGGGATTGAAAACATGACGCTTTCAAGCTACTCAAAAGTTCAACAAAGCACCATCACTGAGGTACATGAAACCAGCAATCAGCAGAACTTTAATCTGTTCAAAATCTGTTTTTCCGTTAACCAGCTAGGCATACTAATAAAATTCAGCAGCTCCAACATTATTATATCTAACAATTTATTCAAATTATTTGTAGTAAAATGGCCATAGATAACTAAAAAACAACCTACTGACTCTTGTCGACTATTAGAAACACCTGTATTGCTAGTACAGTTGCTACAGCGTATGCCTAACACGCATACTTATAAGGGTATATGGAAAGCGCATAGGTGATGGCATGCAATATATGCTGATTATTATAGTACAAACATCTAATTTTTACTGTATAGATATGACAAGCCCAATTGTCAATCAGAAGCGGCTGCTGTCCACAGAGTGTAACCTCTAAAACCATAAAGCTTCTTTCTTTCGGGGAAGCAAATGTTATCTGCTGTTCATGATATTACTATAAAATGGTTCAATTTGAGTATATGTTCAGTTTCTTTCACCGTGAGATGATGCAAACCAAAATATCTTATTGAATGTCTGATAAGTTGTAATCCATCGCACACTGGATATGAAACGTATGCTGTACATCAACCAGATCTTCACTTTCCTTCCTGTACATGGGCGGTTTATACTTTGGACATCATTTAAGTCTGTAAGATATTAGACTCCTCTATGACGACACAAAGTATATCTGTCACCACATGTCATTTTCATTTCATCCATGAATATTTTTGGGTGGGCTTCCTACCTTGTTTTGAAACAGAACGCTGTTGCGCTGCCAAATCTGTCCACTGAAAGCGGCAGTGATGGCTGTGGTAGCTCATATTTTTGATTTTTAAAACATTTCAGTCGTTCGACTTCATCCTCCAATCTCTTAATCTCTCTACCCATTCCAATAATTCTTGACTAGGGTTGTATTCGAGCCAAGCTGTGCTTTGACTTGAGCTGAGCTCGGCTCGATTTCAAACAGCCCTAACTCGGTTCGAATCTCGGTTCGAATTTTGAATCCCCGGCTCCGCTCAAAGCTCAGCGCGAAATCGAATCGAGCCGAGATATTATTATTTAGTCTTTTACATATCAACGAATATACCTAACAGCTTGAATTTGACACATATACACCTCACAACATCAAGGTGAGGAATTTAAAGGAGTTTTTCGAAATTTCAGTCAATCAATCAATTCTAACATTATAAACATGAAAATAGGAAATTTGCATTTTGGTCAGATGTAAAACGACACCTACATCTGGGTTCTTCAAATTCAATCCATAAGGGAGCGAAAGAAGGGGTCGAACCTCTTTATGGCACATTCGTCATTTTCAACGTTAAAAACATAAAAATTGGTACTGAGCCTCTTTGCTAGATATAAAACGATATTTTTATGGGAGTTTTTCGAATTTCTGTCTCGAAGGGGACCGAGAAGTGGGCTAGATCTTCTCATGGCAGGCTAGTCTTGCCATTTGAAGCATTAGACATACGAAACTCGGAATATAGTTTCTTAGTCAGATATAAAAGGAAATATAAAAAGAAACATCGATATCGAAGATTCAAAAAAATTGGGATAACTTAAAAAATGAATTTTATTTTTAGATTTCACTTCAACCATGCTGTAGGTTCTTTTTTTTCTCCACCAGATAGACAACCAGTTCACAGCCTTCACTATCGATATATAATGTCGGGGTTAGGCAAAAATCAACCCTTGAGGGGTTTAAAAAGGGCACTTGATCCTCTGATTGCACTTGGTTAGATACTTGAGGACACCTTTACTTGTTTTTTTATGAAGTGATCAGAAAATGGTTCGAAAATGCTCGAAAGTTCGGCTTGAGATCATCAAGCTCAGTTCAAAGTTCGGCCTGTAAAAAATTCCAAAATTCAGCTCGATTTCGATCCGAGCTTAGTTTTCGCTCGGGCTCGAATACAGCCCTAGTTGGTACAGGTTTGTTGTATTTGTCATATTTTTCGAAATTTAATTGGGGTTGTCCATAAATTGCTTGCCCCTATTATCAAGTGTCTCATATTCGCATAAAACATGAAGCTGTCTCTGTTACATTGCCTGTAGCTAAGGTCTCCGTTATGCAGCCCTAATTTGTCCAGATGTTCTTTGAATGGAGTCCATCGAGTAGCCCTTGTGATATGGTTGATGAACTATTTCTAGCACACTCATCAGCTTTTTCGTTGCTTGTGATACCCGACTCAGTATAGAGTCAATCTATTCCTATCCTTCAGTTCCCTCAATTCTTCACAGCATGCCGAAACCAGTGCCAATATTACTTTTCGGGTAATAAATAATCCAAGTGTACATTGGCTTTCAGAGGTTAGCCTAATTGAGAAACAGTGGACATGAGAGCAATCGTGTTTTTCTTCTCGGATCTAGCCTAATTATTATCAAAAACCCAAATATCTATCGGCCACCATAGCCATTTAGTTCCTGAAGACGAGCTTTTTCTCTATATTCTTGGGTACTGTGAAGAGTTCTAACAATTCTTCACATATCCAATGTCCATTCATTAATATTGTAACCCACTGGTCGTAAATTATCTCTTGTTACTGAAGATACAAATCGGTACAGATAAAAAACTCAACTAGGAAGGAAATCTAATGGAATATGTGAATTATTTTGGAATTATCAAATAATTCAGACGACAGATTACAGTAGAATGAATATTATGCAGAATTTCCGTTTTTGAGTATTGCTAACTTGATATTTCTCACCTCTTTTCACACTAGACTTTTCATTTTGAGTTGATTGAATATTGAGGTATCATCCAAAGGAAAACAGAGGAGATCAATATAAAATCCTAATAAATAGGTTTTATGAGATGATTTTTGTAGATGTATTCTCTAATGGTAAGGAAAAATAAAAGTTGGCCTTTGTCATTTCAGATACGTCTATGAAAATACTCATTTCATTTATTGTAATTGCGTTAAGCAAGGTGAGGAGATTATAATCTGGTCCTTACCAGGCTATGAACAGTTGTAGATTTGAAAACATCCCTCTATTAATTTTTCTCGCCTCATCTAAATCAAATATAAAGTATACACATTACTAAATTTATCTATGAATGTTACTGAAATAAATTAAAGGATGTAGCCATTAACTACGTGGTAGGAAATCATCATGATAAATGAGAAATAAAACTTTCCATGTTTTTTTACCACTTGTATTTGTAACTATCATTATTGCAGTTTAGTCCCACCAGAACATTCTCAAACTAATACATACACCTTGTATCGGAAAGTTTTATTTCTCATTTTTCAAAATGTTACTGCATTCGAACAGAATTCAGAAAGAGATTTATCCAACTTGTCAGTAACACTTCTTATAAATATCTAAACAAAAAATATATGAATCTGATGAAAAAAAATGCTCTGTCGAGAGGCAGTTCTGGTATGGGAAAAGTATTTACTTTAAAATTTTGCTTCAGCTTCCGCCAGAGGTTCCAATTTTATCCATCAAATGAAATATGAATTTCAATTGAAATCATACTCCTTTAGTATAATGTTTCGGTAATTAGATTTGGTCTGGTTCTATATATTTTTGACATGAAAGTCATATTTTTGGTGTATTCTTGTCCTATTTTCAGGATGACTCTTATCAGTAGCTTTATTATTTTTCTTGATATTCTTTTGTTTTGTTTCCTCCTAGAAAGGATGTAAAGATGAAGAGTCACGAAACTTTTGAAACGGGTGATTTTTGTCATTATGTACATACTGCGAATAAACGTCTGCCAAGTAGTAGTGATTTCAATTATATGTCTTATCTTTGAAAACTATCGTTGAATCCTAGTAATGTGAATAGCACGGTCAGTTCATCGATTTATCTCGTTTTTTTTAGATATTTTCTGAACTATTAACTTTACAAGAAAACGCATAACTATATTTTGGTGGACTTTTTGCTTTAGATATGTTTTAAGTCAGTTCATATACACTCGAAGGGGAAAGTTATTATTTTCCGTTCATCTTGGGTATATCCTAAACTATCAGGAGTATAAAAAAATTTAGGTATACATTTTCTTGCGGACAGGGGTACATATAGGAAATTATTTTCAAAAATTTCTCAGGGTGAAGAGAATTCTACAGAATTTCTTGCCAATATTTTCCTTTTATCATCAAAACTCTTATTCTATTTTATGATGCATTTTTGGAAGAAAATCTTGATTTTGTTTTCAACGTATGAATATATTTGTTTGTTTAAAAAATATTCGCAATTAAATGAGTTAATTTTTTACGGAAAAGGGTCGAAAAATGAGTGTGTCTTTTATAGTGTATTATTTCTTCCAACACCCTAGGGATCCAACTCGTCAAATAAAAAAGTTGGGAGTCAGTGATAGAATTACTTCTGAATGTCTTAGTATAAACAGTTAATTACTTAACCTGAGTTCTTCACAAATTCCGCAATGAAACTGATGATAAACACAACTTTTGGTATCTACGATTCCAGAAAAATGATAATTATGCAGGGAATGCCACAGGGACTGCTACTGAGGACGTCAATGTTTTACATTCACTTCAGAATATGTGGGCAGGTCAATAACGAATTTTTTAACTGTTGCCGATCATGCATGCATATTTAACTCCATTTTGATTATTGTATACTCGTCGGTTCAGTTCCAGTCTCTGAAAACGACAAAAAAGTTTAAATTAAGGTCCTGAACTTTTACTCCTGTGTTTGTTTTTTCAAATCTCTAAGACGTTCGTCCTTTGTTTCCCATTTCAATTGAGGCTATTGAGTGTAGTTTAAACCGAGAAAGATTCACAGCTTCGCTTATATTCTTTAAGATATTTTTATTCTAACGTTGTGTTCAGTAGTGATTAAGGCTCGAACGTGCGATATTTCTGTTTCGCTATTCACTGTAGTCGTAAATTGTTCTGGTAATAAGGCATAGGTCTTGGTTAATAGCTTGGAAAACTACCGAACGCTATATTGTTTCTCTAAACTTATATTACATTGTTGCATTGAGACCACACACTGGCTGGATATTGGTTACAGCCTGTTAACAACTTCATTATACGTATGGGTATTTCATTCCAGATTACTTCTTTATTTATCAAAACTGGTAATCTGATGGTGATATGACACAACTGATCAACATGAGTAACGTTAATAGAAAAAAAGAATATCTGGCATAGACTTTGCTCTTGTTCTCAGTCAAAAACTGTACAGTAGTTACTAAAATTAATCAGTTCATTACCCTGTTCAATAAATAAGGCGAATTTTCATTTTTAAACAGTTTTATTTAGCTTGCCCTGTTTGTTTGGGTCAAATTTAGTAATTGAAGTTTGACCGCCTTCCTGTTGACAGATTGATCTGATATTTGGTACACACATTTAGTTTTGATGACAATACAATTCAATACATTCTGTATCATTGTAAATCCAAGATGGCCGCAGCTAAAAAATGGCGGATTACATATTTTTTCACAACTACCTCAATACGGGTATCAAATGACAGAGCTTGACTAGTATCATAGTAGTACACTATGAAAAAGATGCAAATCCAATATAATCTATACAAAGAATACAATTCAAAATACACACACAGCGAGGGGAAATCAACAAATCAGGAATAGCAGATCATGTTTGGACTAATCAACATAACATCGAGTGGTCCCAAGCTGAGATCATACACAAGAAGGAACACTAGTTTAGGAGGAAATTCGAAGAAACCGCATATATGCTGTCCAGCAACGTATTCAGCCAAGCTAGCATAATACGCAACATATGGAAACCCATAATCAAGGAAAAAATGGCTAATTCCCTCCAAACGGTCATCTCCCGCTAAACCAGTGAAGTGTGTTTTAATCCACTGTAAATTCATTTAAGGATTTTTTTGCTTAATATATTTGTTATTTTCAGCTATTCTTTTTGATTTTCGATTTCGATGAAATTCGTCTACATATATCTTCAACGACACCGGGAATAGCGTGAACTTACTAAGCATTACATTTGATGAAAAACTAGGTTGATAACCTCATATGGAAGCACTGAGAGAAAAAAACTTGCAGATTCTATTTTTTTCTTATGTAGCTTAAAAATATTTTCGGAACTTCAATACAGAAAACTGTATATTTTTTTTGTTTCAATCTGAAAGTAACCATGGAGTTATTCTATGGGAAAATTTCTCACTCTATTATCATTTTTTGATAGTACAAGAAAATCCATAGAATAGTGGCTAATGTGTCTTTATTTTAATATTCTAAATACCTCCCTTTAAAAACGTTCTGTATCTCGAGAAAGTTCATTAAATGCAAATTTCTTTTAGCAAGTGAAAACTCTCAGTTTGAATAATTTCAAGAAGAAAATGAATCCATACCTCCTGAAATACTTGCACTCTTTCTATTCCCTTTGAAAAATTATGTATTGTTTTTAAATACTTCCCGCATAGTTTTACTATTCTTTTCCTGGTATTTATTTTGTCTGCATACTCATTCTCACTCTGTACTAGTTTATTCTTCAATCGTGAGTATGCTGTTATTATTTATATCATTTTGTATGAGATTTTAAAGGACACCTTCATCCTCTCATTTTAATTTTAATCTACAAATGTGACAAAGTTACTTGATGTTGAATTATAAAACGTGTGAGTATAAAAGATGAGCCAAGTGTGGATTCCAGAGCAACTCTATTTTCAAGTAGTGAAAATTTAGGAAATGCAGTAAGATAAGATAATATTTTTAACCAACCTTTATACACTTGGTATATGTGGTAAGTCAATGAATAATTTGCAAGTAGGAATGTTACTGAATATATATATTGAATCTTACTGGAGTTTTATCCCAACACCAAACCGTTATTTTTTTAAACCTCGACACGTGTTTCGATCACCAAGTGATTATCTTCAAGAGGAAGATTTAACTAACCTTCAGATACAAATGTTGTCCTATTTATAACTTAGATACCTACCTATGTCACTTACCTGCGTAACAGTGTTGCCAATCTTCTGATAATAGTTAAATAGGATAACGTTTGTATCTGAAGGTTAGTTGAATTTTCCTCTTGAAGATGATCACTTGGTGATCGAAACACTTAACGAGGTGTTTGAAAAGTAACGGTTTGGTGTTGGGATAAAACTTCAGTAAGATTCATTACTACACCAAATGTTCCAAAACAGTGCATCACAAGTGAATACATATTATCAAAACTGTAGGGGACATCGCACTAAGACAGCAGAATTCACGATCAAATTATTAATGGAATTATATGATTTAATTATTCTGACGGAAACATGGCTTTCGGATGACATAAAGGATGGAGAACTTTTCGATAATAACTACAACGTATTTAGAAAAGACAGAAATTCACAATCCAGTAATAAAACCAGGGGTGGAGGAGTTCTGATTGCAGTAAAAAACTTCATGAAAGCTCCCTCATTACAACACAAATCAGCTTAGAAACCATCTTTGTAAAAGTGAACATATTAGGAAATAAAATCGTTTTTAACTCAACATATATCTTTCCGGGTAGCAAATCACAAGTGTATAAGGAATTTGTAGAAACGTGCGATAATTTAGTTTATGACCAAAACACATATCTAGTTTTCATAGGTGGTTATAATATACCAGATATAAATGGAACAGCTTTTCGATCTCATCACGGAAATGAAATAATTAATTCTATATCAAGTCTAATGGATACTGACGATCTTCAGTCATATAATAATACACTGAATGTGAACAAGAAAACGCTGAATCTAGTTTTGAGTAACTGTGAGGTAAAGCTATACGAGGAGTGGTCACATTTAGTAGGAAAAGTAAACATCATCCTTCTCTCTTGATAGAACTAGAAGAAAAACATAACCTATATGGAAGGGTAATAAATAATTTAGAAAATAATTACAATTTTGAAAAGGCAGATTTCAGGCTACTATATGAACTTTTAAGAGATTCTGATTGGTCAACAGTAGATTTCAAGACATTGATGACTGCGTATCATATCTCTATCAAGTATTCTAGTATTAGTATTGGCATTAAAACCCCGAAAAATATATCCACCATGGTTCACGTCAGAAATAAAAACCGATCTGAGGATTAAAGAATATTTTAGAAAGAAAAAAATATTCGTCTGATTTATGTTTAAATAATTACAAAAGAGTTAAAGCTGAATTGAAAATAAAAATTAAAAATGCGCATAAAAATGAAAATACGCTCTTTTGGAAATTTCTCAAAAATAGACAAAAAACCAGAACTTTCGAAAATGAAATCATCATCAATAACCATAAAATAAGTGACAAGAAAATTATCTCACAAGAATTTGCGGATTATTTTTGTTCTGTCTATGTAAACAATTCTACATATAATTTAAATGAAATACAAAAAACTTCTGAATACTGGCTAGAGGAGGCCACACAAACCGTTCATTCAGACAATATTTCGTTACATAATTTAGAACAAGCTTTTCGGAAATTGAAACCAAAAAGGTCATCCATACCACGTAGTATCCCGTGTTATATAAATATTCAAGGCTTGTAAATACTTCCTGAGATATCCTTTATTAATAATATTCAATGAATCTTTGAAGAATGGTAAATTTCCAGAAAAAATTAAGGAGACGACTCACCCCTATCTATAAAAATGGAGAAAAAACAGAATTAACAACTACCGTCCAATAGCAGTTCTGATCTGCATTGCCAAAATTTTTGAATTCATTATTCATGAAAAGGTATATTCTCAATTTCAGAGTTATATTTCAGGTCATCAGGTCATGGTTTCACAAAAAATAAATCGGTGGAAACAAATTTGTTGGCTTTCACGACAAAAGTATCTGAAAATATGGAAAAAAATTCAGGTAGAGTGTGTCTTTACTGGTTTTGCAAAAGCATTCGATAAGGTTGACCATGATTCATTAATAGCAAAGTTAAAACACTACTCAGTAATCATCTAATAACTTTTGTGTCTCATATTTAAAAAAAAGAATACATGTCACCTATAGGGAAGAAACATCTGAATTTTTTTTGGCAGGGTCGGGTGTACCCCAAGGATCTAACCTAGGCCCATTGCTCTTCTAAATTTTCATCAATGACCTCATGGAAAAAGTATCATCGGACTGCTTGTTATATGATGACGATTTAAAAATGCTTAGAAACATCACAGACCTAAATGACTATCTTGAACTCCAAAATGATATCGATAAAATAACTAATTGGTCTAGGGATAATAAATTACCTTTTAACATATCTAAATGCAAAGTTATGACGTTCAGCAGGAGTAAAAATCCACATCACTTTGTATATGATGCAGAATACAGTTTTAGAAAGGGTTCAAGAAATACGTGACTTCGGGGTCCTCTTCCAAAGTAACCTGAAATTCGACGGACAATATCACTAATGAAGCTAATAAACGACGCTTATGAATTCACAGACATAAACAGTATAAAATATTTGTTTAATACAATTATTCAAAGTAAATTAAAATATGCTAGTATTATATGGGAATCAAATCATAAAAAATCAAAGCAGATTTTAGAAACAATACAAAAATTTCTAAAATATTTTTATCTCAAAAAATACGGCAATACGCCAGGTCGTTGGGACCAGTCAGAGATGAATTTAATATAGAATTGCTAGAAAACAGAAGGATTATAAAGAGTATTTCGAATGGCCATGTAGATAGATAGCATTTTTCTCACCAGGCAAATTTGCTTTTATGTTCCGCCGTCAGGTATTCGTACGCGACAAATTACTTTTCATGTCAATCAACGTGAATCCCCTATTGACAGGATTTGTTCAATGTATAATAAATACTCAAAGATCCTTAGGTTTGGTATCTTTAGTGTATCATCTGCAAAACTTAAAAATCTAGCCTAAAAGAGATTATCATTTCCTGATTCTGCTGACGAGTGTGAACGTTCCGCTACAGTCCCCTGCATTCGGTTTTTATATTTAGATTATTTTCAATATTAGTCCCATTATTGTAATATGATATTTCCATTTTTCCTCGTTCTGTAAAATATTTTTATTATTTTTGTAATCAAAAATTGTACTTGGAGCTAGTAAGAAACACATTACTAGGCTTTGCCTGTTTGTTTCGGAATAAATAAATTAAATAAATACATAATAGAAAAATGCGGAAAATAAGGTCAAATTAGTATATATGAATAAATTCAGCTCAAAGAAAAATTAAAGAAATAAATCAACTTTCAAAAGAAATCGACTCAGAAGTATAAAATAATATTAGGGACCTACATTTGTTTGAGTTCGGCCAGCATTTATTGTTATATTTTTTTAGTACTTTTTTTGAATACTGGCATAGACTTCAACAAACTTGTAG
>WOGR01005987.1:0-13406 GCA_015342045.1 Leptinotarsa lineolata | reverse complement strand
ATCAAATCGTAAGATGAAGTTTATGAAAAATTAAAAATAAATGTGGTTTTCCATATTTCACATTAATACAATTCGCATCAAATTATCGGAGTCCGGGCCTGCTTCAACTTTCAAATTTTGAGTGTAGTCTTCAGAGGGCGTATCTGTACGCTCCCTTAATTCAATAGGTATACTGTTTTTTGACTAGATGGCGCTCGACTTTGTGTCAAATAGAAAATACATGTACATTATCCTACTATATAGTCTATATACAAATGTTCTGTGTTATTTTGTCAACAATGATACGCTTTTGGTAACTGAGACAGTGCATACAGCTGGTAAATATTGTATAAAATCGACTTATCGTGCGCCAGCCTCATTTACTGTATAAAAATCAATTGTGTGAGTAAAAATATAGTGGTGTGAGTAAAAAGTAAATTTTGAAGAAGTGGTTAGCACTTTGGAACTGGTAAGTTGAAAATTTTCCATGTACTTACTCATTTGAGTACAATGGGTTATAGCAGTCCTTGTGAAGATTGACAGTCATGTCTATAGGCTGTCATCTCACATGTCTCTTTTTTACAGATATTCATGGAGCAGTCTGAATTTACGGAAATTCCTCCTCATACTTTTTATGGAGGGCACAGATACCAACATTTGCAACATGCCTTAGAAGATATTGCTTCCACAAGCAGTCATAATGTTATCGATATTGTTGTTATTCCGCCGGCTGCAGATCCACAGACGGATGACGAAGAATTTGATGATAATTATACCCAAGATGATCCATATTTTGTGCCTGATGATGTAGCCGGTGGAATTGAACTTCAGCACATATGCAGCGACAATGAAACCAGCGACAATGAAACCAGCGACGAAGAATACGATTTGCCGCTGTCAGTTCTGCGTCAAAAACTTTCATCTTCCACAACCAAACGTCCTAGAAAAAAATTACTGTTGGAACCCAAGTGGACTAAGGAACATGTAGACACTCACATGCCAGCAACGTCGGGATATGCAGATCGCCTCGATATCGTTAAAAATTATTTAGAAAATCTAGAGCCTAAAGCACTCTTTGAAAAACTGTTCGACGAGGAAATATTTGATCTTCTAGTACATCAAACCAATTTATATTCATCTCAGAAGAATGAACATGCCTTCTTTGTTTCAAAGGCTGATATGAAACTTTTTGTGGGAATTCTTCTCCTTACAGGATACCACAAATTGCCAAGTGAACGAAATTACTGGAGTCTTGATGAAGATTTAGGTATATCAGTCATTCAAAATGCATGTCACGTAACAGGTTTCAAAAAATCAAGAAATACGTTCATCTGGCAGATAATAATAATAATTTAGATAGGAATGATAAGATGGCTAAATTACGTCCCCTGATATCTGTTCTCAATCAAAAATATAGGCAATGTGGCATTTTTGATGAAAATCTATCGGTAGAGGAAGCTATGGTGAAGTTTTTTGGTCGCCATTCCAGTAAACAGTATATCAAAGGCAAGCCAATTCGGTTCGGATACAAAAAATGGATGCTCTGTAGCTATTATGGGTATTGCTACGCATTTAACACCTACTATGGTGCCAAGAACTACTCGCAATCTGCTGGAGCAACTGATTTGCCTTTAAGTTCTTAAGTTGTTCTGGATCTCCTGAAATCAGTTACGGCTACAGGTACAGTAAGGGATAACAGAACTAGAAAATGTCCTTTGTCGAATGTGAAACTATTAAAAAAAAAGGGGTTACTTTGAGCACATGTATGACATAAATTCAGCCCTCCTATTCATCAGATGGCAGGACAATAATACAGTGACCATGGTTACCAACTATGATACCCTGGAACCTATTCGTCACGCAAAACGTTGGTCGGCAGTTGATAAAGAAAAAATTGATATACAGCAACCTAGTATTTTCCAAAACTATAATACATTTATGGGTGGGGTAGATTTACACGATCAAGCAGTTAATAATTACAGGATTTCCATACACGGTAAAAAGTTTGATGGGTGCTTTTTACCAACATGATAAATTTGACGGTAGTCAATGCTTGGCGATTGTTTCAAGTTGCAAATAACGACTCTATGGGCCTACTTGAATCTGAGAGAATGATAATCCGCCATTACTTATCTTGCCACAAAAAATCCACTTATACTAGACTCAGACCCATTGGTCAGCTAGCAATAAGTGTCCGGATGGAAGGAGCTGGTCATTTTCCACAAAAGTTAAAAAACAGTTCAGGTGTACTCAATGTCACCAAAGGGCCAGGTGGAGTTGCTCGAGATGCAAAGTCACTCTCTCAATCGAACGGGACTGTTTCAGAAGTTATCACTCCTAAAACTGTGTTTCATTCATTGTGAAATGTAATATCTGTTTTTTTCGTCAAATAAAGTAATTTCAGTACATTGCCTGTGTTTGGGAAAACAAAAAAGTTTTCAATGACAGTTACATTTACTTTTTTGCTCACAATAATGTAATGCGATGACTCGCAAGGATAATCACATTTTTTTCAAAAAAAAAAATGTCTTGGGATATAATGGGTTATATCTGATATAACTTTTTTGACATCTCTGTGGTAATACAGAGGTTTTAGAACTATTCATATGATACCTCCCTCTTTGAAATAGTTATGAGGGACAATTGAATTACCAGTAGAATGACTTAAACATTTAAATTATAGTCAGCAATAATAATTGTGTCCCTAGGGACACAATTATGAGGGACAGTTTAACTACCAGTATAATGACTTGGAAATTTAAATTATAGTTGTGACCCTTGCTTAGTATTGTTTGAGGAACACTCAGTATCAGTTTATTTTATATTCTTATACTTATCACTCGACTCTGTTGGAAGATATTCAAAATCTGAAAGGTCTGTACTTACTTCATGATGGCCAGGAGATGTTCTTATATGGCTGTTATTTCTTCTTGGGCATTTTCCATTTTCTTTCAGTACTATATAAGACCTTGCAATCCCCAGTTTTTTCAGGATTGTTGCTAGCTGCAAAGATTTTCCCTCCTGAATAACCACATTATCTTTTTCTTTGAAATCGCATCTTTCCACTGCATGTCTGTCATAATAATTCTTTTACAACTTGCTCGTCATTTCTAAGCTTTTTTCTTTTTCTCCTCATAATCAACAGGATTTGGGATTGATAAATGTTCAGCTGAAGACAATTTTGTTTTCAGAAATCTTCCTGTTTAAAGTTGCATAATGGTGATTTATTCAAACCTGCTACTGGTTTATTTCGATACTCAAGAAGTGCTAGCTTTAAATCTTGACATTAAGTCTGCATGTTTTTTTGCTATGCCCACCGCTCGTTCAGATAGCCCGTTGAATTTGGAGTAATGCGGACTAGATGTAACAAATTTGAAGCCTCAATTTCCAGCAAAACCTTAACATTCTTTTGAGCTGTACGGCATATTTCTGTGTATACTTCTGCAGGAATGCCATAACTTGTGGCTTGCGAGTTTTTTCTTTCGAAATCAATGATTTCCATCCATTTTATATAATAATCGATGACTAAATAGAAGCAACCACCGTATTCCAGTATATCGCTTGCTAGCTTTTCGGAAGATAAATTTGGAAACTCGACATTGTGTTTTTGGTACTTTTCACAAATCTGACACTCCTTGGCGGTTTCCTCTATATCACCATTAAGGACTGGCCAGTATAGTATCTGCTTTGCTCTTTTTTTTTCGGTTTTTTCAATATCAGTTTTAGCATATTACCACGAACTGTTTTTGATACAATGACTCTATCATTGTAAAAGACTAGACCATCAAAGGCAGTAAGTCATTACAAATTTTGAGAATATGTTTTTACTTCAAAAGGCACTTTTGATATATATGTGAAGGCCCAGCCATTGGTAAACTTCTTGAAGTACCTGGTCTTGTTGAAATTCTTTTTTTTCTTTCTGGAGTCATATTAATAGAATTAACCACCTCAGTAATGAACTGATCATTCATTTCAATGTCATTCAAGTAGTTTCTCGACAAAAGATCAGCAATGTACATCTCTTTACCTGGTTTGTAACACAGAGTAAGGTTGTACTACAACAGCTCAACCCTAATTCTCTGTAACCGAGGTGAATGTACTTTAGAAACTTCTTTCTGTATCAAAGCCTCTAGATGAAATTATGAAATTTTCTGCAAGACCACAAAATAGCTGTAAATTTTTTTCAATCTAGCTAAACGGAGACTTAGAATCAGTTGAATCATGCGAAGTATATGCCACAGGTTTACCATTCTGAAGCAAACAACAACCAAGCCCCCTTTGACTGCTATCTGTTTGAATGATTATTGGTTTTGTTTCATCGAAATTAGTTAGAACAGGCGGGGAACTTAGTGAACAGACGAGACTACGTTGTCTTTCAGCAGCTCTCTGAAAGGTGCAGACAAAGTTGAAAAATTAGAAATGTAACTGCGAAGGTAATTAATCATGCTTAAAATTTTCTGCAATTATTTTCCATTTCTTGGTTCTTCAAGATCCAAAATTGCTTCAATTTTCCATTCATCTGGTTGCATTCCCTCAGGGTTGAATCTGTTTCCCATATATTTAGCCTCACTCTATGCTGAATTTTATTACTATTGAACTTAACATTTTGTTGTCTAGCACGCTGTATAACATCATTCAGGGCCTTATCATGTGATTCTTGACAGGCTTCGAAAATTAATATACGACAAAATGTACCAGACAACTTTGTAAATTTCCAAAATTTTCGTTATTTAATTTTTTGAAAAATTCTGATGCATAATTAAGGCCAAGAGAAAGCCTGTTAAATTTATATACTCGAAATGTTAAACCAAATGCACACGACTTGCCAGACTCTTCACCCAATTCAACTTGGTAAAACCCTCTTTAAAATCTAACACAGTAAAACAAGTTTGTCCTCGAAGCTTTGAACGAATTTCATCTAGTGTTGGAATTATATAAAATTTGAACTCCAAAGCTTCATGTAGATCCTTTGGTTCTTAACATAGCCTTGAGCTATCATTTTTTCTATGATTACCAAGTAACTTAGCCACTCAGTAGCCTTA
This sequence comes from Leptinotarsa lineolata, assembly GCA_015342045.1. Lineage (NCBI taxonomy): Eukaryota > Metazoa > Arthropoda > Insecta > Coleoptera > Chrysomelidae > Leptinotarsa > Leptinotarsa lineolata. The sequence continues at coordinate 8,385 of WOGR01005987.1, read as the reverse complement.
TCGTATTTAGAAATTATTCCTTTTTTTCAAGCTATCTAGCTGAGATTTAAACCTAGCTTTTATTGCTAAAGGAACTCTATGGGGTGCCTTTGCAAGAGATTGTGCATTACTTTTCAACTTTAGAGCAGTTTTTTTTACCTAATCCTGTAAACATCCTGGTTTGTTTCAATGAAATTTTCCTTGCTTAGGCTTGAAATAGAATTCATTTTAGATACCAAATTTAAATTTAGAAAACTTGTGAGGCTCATGATTGGTGTTGAATTTCCCTCAACTATAACAAAATCTATATTGGATTTATTGTTTTTAAAGGAATTTTACATACCTCCAAAACCTCCATAAACCTCAAGGATAAAATTACTTTTTTGTAGTTCAATAATTTTATTTACAGATTTTACTACATTGAATACATCTTTAGGTAAAATATTTACCTGTGAACCTGTATCAATTTTAAATTTTATTAGTTTTTTTTCCTCAATTTTGAATGATTAAGTCCATTTCTTGCAGATTTTTACGTCAACAGTAATACTTGACAGTAACAGCTATCAGTAGATAGCTGTTACTGTCAGTAGAATGGTCACCGCCTTGATCATAATCTTCCGTTCCTTCTTGGATTTTTGTATGCTTATATTGACGTTCTACACATTTCACTAAAATGTCAAAATCCGAAACATCTTGCATATTTTTTACCAAATGGATTTTTTCTCCAGCGATTCATATCCAATGTGAATCGTTACTTCCGCACATGCAACACTCTTAGAGCATCTTGAGCATTTTCCTGTAGTGCTTGTGTTTTGCACTTAAAATAATGATAATAAACAGCACTTTGACGTGGCCATGAGTGAAACCAAACTACGACAATCAAGTTTTTCTGTTTTTGGCCCATTTACATGTGTATTGTCTCGCTCATTTCCTCTTTGTTCATTGCTGCTTTGTGATCCTAGATTCTTCCTAGTTACAGCATTTTACTTTCGCCGCATATACCTTCAATATCTTTTACTTGGGCACTAGCAATTACATTGGCATAACACACTTTTGTTGCTTTTTTTTTAAATCCAAATTGTCCATATGTAGGTTAGGTCAAAAGTGAGTGGGTCTATTCGACCCTCCACAGCAACTCGCAAGGGTTTATTGTGGCTCACACCTATTCACACTCGACCAAATAAACCCAGCTTCTTAACGAAGTCGATTAGTTTTTGGTGAGTGATATTTCAGGTCAGATGGTAAAAGTGGGGCTCTGCCAAACCCTGAATCGGTCCGCAGCGGGGCAAGCACAAAGTATGTCTTCCGCTGTTTCATCATTTTCCAAATAGAGGCTACATACGCTGTCTTCCGACAGTCCTAGTCTCTGCATATGATGATTCAGACGACATTGACTTGTGAGAAAGCCTGTTAGACATCGTAGTTCATCCCTGCTGTAGTCCAACAACAAAAAAATCATTAGAAACATGGTTGGAGTCGAGCCTAATACATCTTGTGAATCAATTCTTCCAGAGGTAGATACTCTCTGCATTTACTATATACATTCCATTCAAAACGAGCCACCTTGAATAATTTTTGGTACAATGATTTTCATGAGAAATAAAAAAAACACGTTAAAAATAGTATACAGGGGGACACATTTTGACATTCATATTTGATGTGACTTCTCCTATCGCAACCCCCAGAGCATGTCACCCTATATTGTTTCGCATCATCAGATGCTTCTTGATGAGCAGATTTCAATGAAGTATAAAACATATTGTCTGAAGCTTATGGTACGGGAGCTATAAATTATTTGAGTTGAAAACGAGCCACCCTGAATAACTTTCGAAACAATGATTTGCAGAAAAAATAAAAAACAGGTCAGCAATTATACAGAAGGCCACATTTTGAAATATTCGTTCTAGGGACAAATGTGGAAGCAATAAATCAGAAAAAGAGATATTTTATCAACTCTTGAATCAAAATCTGATAACTGGACAATGAGAAGAAAAAAATTTCTATAGTAAATGTTCAATAACGTTTCCACCAACTTCCATACAATGGTACAAACGAGCTTCCATTGCCGTCCTCACATGGTTGAGAATCTCGGGAGTTATTTCTCTGCAATGCCTCATGATATTCTCTCTCAAATCTTCAAATTCATTCTCAGACACTTTATACTTCAAATGACCCAATAGAAAGATCCGAAGACTTTGGTGGCCATTCTGTAGGACCTCTTCTGCCAATCCAGCGCCCAGGAAAATGTGCATAATGAAGAGGTGCACCATCCTGATGAAAAACTATTTCGTTTTCGAATAAAGTTATATCCTCCTCAATTGCCCTATTGATGCACGGTATTATTCGATTCTCCAACATATCCAAATATTTATCACCAGTCAAATTATCATCGATAAAAAAAGGTCCTATGATGTGGTCACCTAAAATTCCTGCCCAAATATTCAGTTCTCGAGGTCGTTGAGTATGAACTTGACAGTATACATGAGGATTCGTATCACTCCAATATCGACAATTTTGCCGATTCACCTCTCCATCCAAACTAATCCTACTTTCATCCGGAAAACAAATTTTATACAAGAAATTTTGATGCAAGTTGATCCGTTCAGTGAGACTTTTACAAAACTCGATACGTCTATGAAAATCATCTTTGTTCAATTCATGAACTAGTCTAATCTTATATGGGAGCAATTTGTACTCATGAAGGATTCTGAAAACATTTGTCCGACTAATTCCTGATTCTCGAGTTAACTTAATAGGAAGTTGTGAATTTTTCATTAGTCCAACGTGCCCTAAAAGTGCAGTACAAATAGCTTCATCGTTGACGACTCCTGAACGGTTATGCCTTCTATTGTTAACAGATCCAGTTTCCATAAATTTGTTCAATAATTCCGAAACGTATTCCTGTCGTACATTTTTTCCTGGATGATAATCATTGAACATGTGCGGCAGCTCAATCCGTTCTCGAAGCGTATAAACCATTGCTTCTCAAGAATTCACAAAAACAGAAACACCAATTGTAGCTTCATCTGGTGGATAATCGTTATTGTAGAATGAGACAAATACCAAATGAAGAGAATATCGAATTCAGACTTAACTAGGCAAAATAAGACTTTTTGAAGTATACTTCACAAAAACAAGTATGAAACCTAGGTAACATTGTATAGAAGTTTATTTAGAGTGGCTCGTTTTCAACTCAGATAATTTTTATTTCCCAAACCATAAGCTTTATACCATATGTTTTATACTTAGTTGAAATCTGCTCATCATGGAACATCTGATAATGCGAAACAATATAGGGTGTTCCATGTAAAAAAAAATTGGTGACATGCTCTGGGGTTGCGATAGGGGAAGTAACATCAAATCTGAATATGTCAAAATGTGTCCCCCTGGTGGTGACGTGTTTTTTATTTTTCCTCAAAAACATTGTACCAAAAATTATTCAGGGTGGCCCGTTTTAAATGGAATGCACTGTATATTCCAGATTACTGTAAACATAAAAACACAAGAGAATTTCATTCTGAATATAGCAGTTTACACAAGTACGATACAAGAAAATGTGATAACCTACACCAACCATACTCAAGATTAACCATTGGGCAAAATTCGCACATATATAAAGGTATTTTTTCCTTATTATTTTTTTAAGGAAAAAACACAAGCATTACAGGATAAACCTTAAGGCGCTTTAAGAGCGGTGCCTGTGCGAAAGTAGTGATTGACATTGGATTTGAATCGCTGGAGATTAAATCCATTATCTAATATAACATAAAATCTCCGAAAGAACCAATACAATTGAAAATACAATAGCTGAAAATGACAATTAAATGACAATTATATTAAGCAAACAAAACCTGAAATGAAATTACAGTGAAATGAAATACAAATGAAGAGATTTCAAGCCAAGTTACTTCACGACGTTTCGATTGTTAGTATCCACAATCTTCTTTGGGTGATGACTGCCCTAATTCCTCTGAGAGATGACTGTTTATGGATTAATCGAGTACTTTCACTTCCCCTCTTCCCTCTCTCCGCTTCATCGTTTCAGTGGGATTTGACCGTTTGGCGGAGTTTATTTGTCATTTGTATTGGTTCCTTCAGGGATTTCGAATCATTTTATATCATATTAGATAATGGAAGTTAGAACTAATGAAATTCACCATGAAACATTGACAACCATCTTCAAACAAAGGTATTTTTTGATACAAAAGATTTATAGATTTGTTTGATAGCAAAATTGATCTTGAAGACCTGAGGATTTTCAAAAACTCTATACAAATATTTAGGTGGAGCAGGCGGTAATATTCGTCCTACACTTCTTGCCCGGTCGGGAAATTTGGATGGCCACCACGTCTTGGGAGCAGAAGCCTGTAATCAAAGAATAATTAATATCCTTCCTGATGACCAGATATACTCTGGGTTCCACCCCAGGGTCAGGATTTCACCCTCACCAGAAATATTGCACAGTCCGTTTACTCGGCTTGTATTTCCTGTCCATGGTTCCTGCAGGAAAGCAAGGACGTATGAATTGGCCTTGGCATTTTGTAAGTATGCCTGCAAACACTTGAAGTTAACGAGGTGTTGCCGCAAACTTAGAACTCCTCGACCCTAGGAGAGAAGATATAGGATCATTAACGACACCTCTCCCAGGTTCGAGGGATGAGTTGACTCAGATGATGAGGTGAGGACACCTACCGTCACTGATTTCCGTTTTCGCTTTCGAAGAGCCAAGTCCAGCCCTTTTCCCTGGTTTTCTTGTCCTGGTCCATTAGTAATTGGGCCCTCTTGATCGCATCTCTAGAGTACCTTCATTTTAGGCTTCACTCTATCACTTAAAATGACAGTATTAGGCTTAAGTTTCAAATGTTAGATGTTAGCCGTCTTCGACTCCTGAGAACTAACTGGTTTCCCAGCTTTGGGATGGGTATTATCCGCTGGTTTACACCTATGTTTGGGTGGAGGTTTGATTGCTGTTCTCCCCATAGGTGGATTGTCACTCGGTCACGCTTTATTCACTATTAGAGGGACTCGGTTGAGTAATTGCCTGCTAGGAGGGTGCCCGGGTTTTATTTAGGGCGGAATAAGACCTGCTCAAAACCAAAATGTGGTCTGAAACCCATCCTCGCCAGCACGGCCATGGATCCATCATCATTTTCCTCAATCTAGTGAGGATCTGGTCGGAGATCAGTCTGTGACTGCTTCCGACACGTAGGTAAGCAACACAAATGTGTGGCTTCAGAAGTTGGTCCTCTGTAACGCATTCAGAGCAGCGCCCTCCCATGGTTGCAGGGTATTCACTGCACCCACAAGCTAGTCGGCGCTGCCCTGATCCTTACAGGCGACCTGTAACCATACAAACCACCTGTAATCATACAGGCCGAAATGTGCAGAGCCCCGCATTACCATGACAAGCCGATGCTACGACTAGAGGGTGCCCGGTGTCTCGAAGGTTCTGTTACAGACAGCTGATAGGCTCAGTGCCATTCATCCTCTCTGCACGGATACACACACCTTAGGATTAAGCCATCGTTGGGATGCCATTCGGTTAGGCAATAACAGTACCACTAGTGATTCTGTCACTCTCATATCCAGCGGTGCTATGAGGAAGCAGACATCCGATGGCCGGTTTTTCCAACCCCCACATCCCAAGCCATTAAATTCGCAGAATAGTAGGCACAGTAGTTCAGGCAGTGAAAGATGAACAAGGACGGCCAACCCGCCATATTTATGTAACAATTTTTCTTATTTTGCTCTGCTAAGTTTCAAACTGAGAAATGTGATAAAAACCAGTTCCTTGGATTTTCTATTATTTCTTCCTTCTATAATTTTTGTACATAACCTTTGTTTATATAATCTCTCATGAGTTCTTTGTCGTGACTCATTTTCTTTTTCATGAGAGCATGACGTTTTATCGCAGAATTTCTCCAAAGATGACCTATTTCGTATCGGTCACCAATTTTTCGAAGTGTTTCATTCATGATTTCCAAAGCTCTGCGGTCTTCTACAAAGTAAATTGGATCTATCTTTCACCTTCACACCAAAAGCTTCCTTCACCATTAGATGAAGTTCATCATCGTTGGTAAATTGGCAGCACAGATTGGCATGAATAGGTTCTTTGTTTTTAGATAAATTATTGATAAGACCACTAATAGTCCAACCTAATTTTGATATAGATATGATAGATAGGCTGCTTTATTCTTGGTCAAATAACCTGATGTGGAATAATCAAACCACAATTATCTTGTCCGAGAAGTTCAGGTTTAGCATTTTCAACAGATTTGAGAACCTCAGGATCTAAATATGGAAATTTTCGAGACGAAGTTTCTACATCAGTTTTGTGGTTTGGTAAATTCAAATTTCTTAGTGTTCTAAGATTATTCATACTGAAAAAAACTAGGGTTTTTACTATTCGCTGAAATATTTACAGAAACTTTTAAGTGTCTTCAAAATGAGTAATATTGAATAACTGGTGCTACTCTCAATAGAGCGGTCCTTTTTGTGTCATATGCTTCAGTGCAAAATTCATTTGGGGACGCTGGCTGATCTTGCGAAGTTGACGGGGAGTTGCATGAACTATCTTTTGGTACATGAAGGAGACTGTTGTGTTTTCCTTTACAATTATCGACCCCACATCTTGTTTTCAAAAAGCATCTATTAGCCATGTGACCTGTTTTTAATCTTGTAGAACATAATTTCAGTGCTGAATCTCTTTTTTCTGGTGCAGTCTTTTCTTTGAATTGGCCCCATTCTTTTATAACATGACCATCATCTTTGTACAATACACAAAACCTGAAGTATATCTACGTTTGAATTAATACTTTTTTGAAACCATCACTATTTCTTTTTTTGAAATACATTTGTACATTTGAAATGGATTACTTGTGGATGCCATGGATTTTACTTCTTCATACTATTTTGCGAAATCTTCAAGTGAAGTTGGTATTCCCTGTATATCTTTATGATATTTGAATTTACCCCAGTTATATTTATGGATCGGGGAAAGCTTATTCACCAAACTTATCAATAATCCGAGGTTGAACAAATAAAGTGTAGAATTGACATTTTTCATTGTAACCACCAAAGTATTGATTGCGTTCGAAAGATATATGCAAGATTTAAATTTACCCTCTCGCACCTGTCCAATTTTCCTGAGTTTTTCAATCAGAGAAAGTACAATCCACTCATCTGCCAATACTCATCCCAGGCATTTTAGGGCTTTTAGGAACATTACTCGGCGAAATAAGGTCTTTCATAGTTTTCCTAGCTCTTCCTTTGAGTGCCTTATCAAGACGAACAAATTTTTCTTCATCTGAGAAACAAAAACTGCTCGGTAGATCTGTTGAACTCAACAATGAAAATAGGCCAATCACTGAGTTCCCCTTAGAAATATGGAAGGTCCTTAGCTCTTTGTCTCATCAGTAAAGTATTTGTTTTTGCAGTATTTTCAATATATTTTCTTGCGATGTCAAGAACAATATCTCTTTTTCCACCTCCACCAAAAAAGGAAGTAGCGCTGGTTGCTTGTTTCATTTATTTTTGATTTACTTTGGAAGTACTGTTCATCAACATTAAAACATTTTCTAGCATCATTACATTTTCTGGCACTTCAACCCAATGATTCATGAAATCTGAATCTTGATACAAATCTTGAGATTGTATAGACCTGGTTACACTAGACCTGGTCACATTCTCTGTTGTGCTTTTTTTTATTATTTTATTCTGAATTCAGTAGAGGTTTCCCCCTTTCAACGAGACAGTGAGACAGCCAATCAGAGTGTACCATTTTGTCACGTGGTGTGTTTTCGTTAACTTGTCACCGCTCACCAGAGAAAGAGTATTCAGTCACATGGCCCGCTTTTTCAACTTGTCACCGTTTGTCAGTCAACGATACACCTAGTCACGTGGTGCGCTTATATCAGCCCACCGCTCAGCACATTTTTGTTTAGCTACAGCCATGACGTCATAAAAAAAGTTTTCCATTGGAGAATCGAACGCAGGTCGTTGGTATGATAGTCTTTAGCCTTAGTCTCGACGCTAATAAGGGATATTGAAAATAGGTGCCAACTGTTGGTAGATATGTTTTTATTGTTCGTTCGACACAGCGCATAATGAAAGTTTTATTCACTTTTGTGATTATGATAAACGAAATTTTGTTTAGTGGCATACTTCAGCCAACAGCACGAATTAATGATTTTTTCATTACTTAACTATTCCCTGAAGGATTTTTGTTCACTAATGGATTTTATTGCTCTTTGTTATTTGTCGACGTCACGTAAACGGTGTAACAAGGGACAGTTTAATTATTTTTTAGATTTTATTACCGGTTGATGGAATTCTTCGGCGCCGGTTGCTGTGGAAACACTATCAATAACATTAGTAAATCACTTTTTACCATTATCGTTAATTAGA